>JACCGJ010000814.1:92439-112941 GCA_013407085.1 Atriophallophorus winterbourni
AAACGACTCCCTTTAAGCCTGTATCTAGTAACCCGATTGTCAACAAAACTCAGCAGATGGAAAGATGGAAAGATGGGAAGACTACTTCTCCATTATCTACTAATGGGACAGCACGGTTTACCGCATGCGCTTGAAAATGTTGAGCGGTTACCAACCATTGAAATCTAGATATTCCCCCTACTCTTGATGAGCTCAATAGGGCAATCGACAGCTTAGCGAATGGGAAGGCCCCTGATGACGATGAAATTCCACATGAGCTCATTAAATGCTCTAGATCAACATTAATAGAGCCACTTCATTTTTTGGCTTGTTCAGTACTGACTGTAGTGTGTCCCACAAGAAATGCAGACACGAAGATCATGAAGTTATTTAAGAATAAGAATGATAGATGCAAATGCAACGATTAAAGAGGAATTTCCTTTCTGAATGTTGTAGGCAAATTATTTGCAAAAGTCTTACAGATCCGGCTACAAGTTCTAACTGATAGAGTTTACTCCGAATCTCAAAGTGGCTTCGCAGGGGAAGATCAATCATTGACATTATCTTCTCCCTGACACAACTTCAAGAAAAGTGTCGGAACAGCGTAAGCCATAATACGCTGTTTTTATTGATTAAACGAAGGCATTCGACTACGTCAGCAGGGAGGGTTTTTTCACAATGATTGAAGCTATAGGCTGTCCCCAAGACTGCTCAAACTCGTTATTTCGTTAAGCACTGCAATGAAGGGCTCAGTCAATTTTAAAGGTTGTAGTTCAGAAGCCTTTGAAACTCGCCGAAGCGTTAAACAAGGGTGTTTTCTTTCTCCCACGTATTTCGATATTTTCTTTGCTCTGCTTCTGATGCACGCAGTAACGACGAGAATAGATGGCATTTACCTACGGCGCGAAGTGATGGTAAGCTTCTCAACCTGAATCGCTTGAGAGCACAAACCAAGGTATGGGATGTGCTAATCCGTGACCTGCTGTTTACCGAAGAGGCAGCCATTATTGCTCACTCCCAAGAATACCTCCTGTCGCTAATGGACTGTTTTTCGTCGGTATGCAAATACTTTGGACTAACAATCAGCATAAGCATGATCGAAGTCCTTGGTCAATGGATTGTATCTCCTCCAATCATCCCTATTGGAAACTGTCAGCTTGAACCCATACATCATTTCACATATCTTGGTTCAACCATTGCGAATAACCTCTCGCTAGACATCGAGATTAATAAGTGGATTGGCTGAGCAGCTGTCATATCCCGGTTGGACTCTAATGTCTGGGGCAAACGCAAGTTGACTGTGAAGACAAGGATGATGGTATACAGCGCGTACAAACTAAATGCTTTACTGTACGGCAATGAAACCTGGACAATCCACGCAAGAATCAAAAGGAAGCTGAATGCTTTCCATCTACGAAGCATCCGTTGTATCTTTAACATATCGTGGATGGACAGAGTTACTAATGCTGAAATGCTTTTAAAAGCTGGCCTACAGAGCATGTTCACCATACTACGACAGCGCCGCCAGCGTTGGCTTGGCTACGTCTACATAATAAAATTGGTCGTACTCCGAAGGATCTACTTTGTGCTTAGTTTAAATCAGGAAGTTGTCCGTTAGGCGGTACATAGACGTTCGTAAAACAGATATGAAAGATCTTGGCATTAAATCCCACGATTTGGGAAGAACTTGCTCTTGACCACCATCATTGGAGGCATTATGTAAATCGTCGTTTGCAACCGTGGGATGAGCAGATACAGCTCTTGGCTGCTGAACGCAAATCACTCCGCCGGCGTGCAACTGACGCCGATCTACCGAGAACTGTCTATCGTTGCGACAGATGCTGGGGAGATTGTTTTACCCACTCTAACTGTTTAGTCATTCTAAAAGCCATGGAACGTGAGAAATCATGCTATTTTGATGTACATCCATGTCGTCAAGGGCAGAATGAGGCCAACAACAAAACATAAATAACACAGTTACATTAGGAAGAGTGCCGCTCACGTCCTGAGTAAGCGTTTTACGTTTTACATTGAAGCTTGAGGCGCCAGATGGTCCAAGGATTGCTGCATTATATGAGGGTCATGTCCCAAAAGTACCATGTCATCCGTATTTTCTAGATAAGTAGCCCTCTCGCCCGGCAGGTGTTCAAATTAAAATGTTGAGCAATTTTGTCGATTTAAAAAGAAATGAATTTAAGTCGTTACCATAAATTCAAGGCTCTCCAAACTAAATTAATCTGGCTCTGTGTGATAAAGGAATGAAACGGATAGTTAAATTCAAGTATCAGGCATGAGTTTCAATACCACAACTCGTTTGATAAAGTTTTACAACCACAATAAACATGTCGTTGACCTACTTATAAAATCAAATAGTAATGCAAAAGTAAATGACCAATTATTATTTATCGTTTCAGCCAGCAGACGTTGTGGTGGTATTCTTCCAAAGTTGTTGATCCACAGTACAATGGTGGCATCTTCCGGTTAATTCCATTTGAAGGACATGATTGGATCTATGCTCTTCTAATCTCCGGAATCGCTGATGCTAAATTCGTGACGATGGTTACCGCTCTCCTTCTCTTGCTAGTTGTGCTGATCGTAGAATTTCGAAGGACAATCAAGTTGAATCGCAAGAATACTAAATCTATCGACACTGTGCATTTGAAAAAGTTAGAAACATCGAGTTCAATTGGCTCTATGACGTGCTACACCAATCTGAACTCAGGAGCAGCGAAACGATGCCGTGTCGTCGCGACTAAACATTCATCAGCTTTTAAACAACGAAATTGTCAAGAGTTTCTCACGGGATATAATACTGAAGAACGCAATGAAATATCGCTCAGACCAAACCATGAACATCATAATCCGCTCCAGCGCTTAAATTTCTCTCAAAAGTCATTTGATACAGATCCTGAACAGTCTTGGAATGTTGATTACGTGATGCAGACCAAGTTTTCCGTGTATCATTTATTCTTCCTCCTATTCTCTCTATTATCCTTCATCGGATACCTCACAAAGCTTGGCACAGCATTTGCCAATCTTCATAATATTAGTAATGCATCGATAAAGCTTCCGTCCAAACAAGAATCCGTGATGATGGACTTGGGAGCCTTTAGTAAATCCAGTGTAGATGCCATGTTCAACATTACTCGTGAACATATTCTACTGGAAACCTGTCGTGACGATACGAATAATCGATTGAAAACGTTTATTTTGCGAGCTGAAGAGTTAGTTGCCGAATCGTTTGCTTGTGTGATAGCAGGATGTAATGATCCATCGACCGGGAATCGCACACTGCAATGTCATACCACAATGGAAAAACAACTAAGCAATGGATTGCTGTCTGAATACCGAAAATTTCGCCACAGAGTTAAACTGCTCCACGAGGTGTCGGTTAAGTTGTCTGCTGAATTCGTTCACAATATTTCAGAATCTTGGTACTCATATCAACGTGAGCTATGGCGCGTTAGTTTACCTAGCCTTGGGGCTGATTACTTGGGCACAATCACAACATCCTCGGAACATAACCTAACACTAAACACCACGAAGACAATTATATGTGAATACCTGGAAGAAAAACGTCTAAAATCCTTCCAGAATTGTAATCATGTAAGCTCAGTGTTGGATGATATATTGCTGAATATTACTTTGAAACCGTTCATTTTACCAGCAAAGCGACTGGAACACGTCAGCTACCTAAGGCTGCTAACAAAAACACTCGGAGTTCAAAGCTTATACGAAACGTGGTTACCAGTTCTGACTGATCTTCCAGGTAAAGGAACCGTTACGCTTTTGGAGACCTTTGCGGCACCAGAACTTGAAAATGTGAAGCAGCAAATAGACGATGGCGTAAGGCAACTCATTTCACCCAACCAAACCAAGCAATATAACAAATATATTAAACATTTTATTGGATTTCTGGTTTTCATATACCTAATTTCAATCATTTCCTGTGTACTTATTTTTGCTTTATTTGTTTGCTCCTTAAAGGCGCGTGATAGATCCTACCGTTACGAACATAATGCACAAAGCAAGCTTACACATTCGGTTTTTGTTAACATTCGCAACCTGCCGATGATTTTTATTTCATTGCTCACAATTGCAATTGTTTGTAGTTTAATCTCTTTGGGACTGATGTATTTTTCAAGGCTTGCTCAAGCTGAAATTTGCTTGTATCTCCACAACGGACCAGCTCAAACGATCGCGGATCGATTGCTAAACGAGCATATTTCCAATGCATCCGCGCGAATCAACGAGGTTCTTTCTATCGAGAATTTAAATCTGAAGGTTCCACAAAACATTTTACAAACTCTGAGCTCAGTGCCACGTGCTGACCAGCTCCCGCTAATACCACAGCTTGAAATCGATTATCCGTTTAATTTCACTGCACTGTTGTATTCGAAATGGCTTCAACGATTGCTTACGGATTCATGGACACGTCAGATTCGAGAACATTTAGTCCCAATTGATCTAAGCACGTATATTCCAGACATTTCGATCGAAGATATTTTCAATCAATTCAAGTCGATCATCGATAAAAATCATATTTTCAATTCTTTCTCATCCAGCAACGTTTCAGCATATTTGCATGAACCAGGAAAAGACGATTTTAAGCAAATCACCGAGGCATTGGAAGAAATTGGGACTCCAGCCGCATTACAACAGGCTTACTACTATAAAAGAATTGAGGGATTTAGGCGGAGATATGAGAAATGTTATCGTGCGACAGAGAAAGTCTTTATCGAATTACATAACAACCATCAAATATTGGAACCGATCTCTGTTCTGCTTTCAAACCTATCCCTGGCCCTTACTCAGTTGAAATTCATGTCTAACGAGGAACTTCTTGGTTTAATTGATCAGATTTCCATGCCAGGTTGGAACAGACTGCTACCACATGTTAGTAGATATATCGTTCCGTTTGTGGCGGAACTTTTCAGAAAATTTGTTCCTTATGGTCAGCTGCAAGTTATCTACCGTGATCTGGTGTCGACGTTTTGTCCAGACATGGACCCGTCCAAAAATCGACCGATTCTAAGTGAAATCGATCAATTCGGAACGAATTTGTTTTTAACGTGTTTATTTTTGCTGATTTTGCTCGTTTTACTGTTAAAGCAATATAACCGGGTGAAGAAATAAGTTGTGTTGTATAGTTATGATTCAATTCTCACCGGCACAAAATGCACTACTGAAATTTGAAATGTGAATACCTTTCAGCACAGTTTATCCAGGCGATGTGTTGAAAAAAGCAAAAAGAATTCAGAAATCCTACAATCAACGAAAAAGTTTTCCACCGGGGGATCAAATGAAGTACTTACACTTCCTATTGTTTATTTTTCGGAAGTTTTCGTAAATTCCCCGTTGAATCAAACAAATTTAATGCGAATGATAGTAGCCGCATTAAACCTAACAAAATATTTAGAATACCAGTCAGTGTAAAGTAATAGTCATTCCAGAGAAATCGATCATTTAGTGCAGGAAACACATTGATAAAAGCTTACGGTAGGTTTTGGTTGAAAAGCCGAACGACTGAGCTATGAAGTAGAATTTCGATATAATTTGTTTACGATCCGGAGTAGGAACTCCATTCCAGTGATTAGAAAACAATCTTTTTTAGGTCATAACTTGAAGTGGACAAAGCATAGAAAATGTCTCACTATTCTCCTGCAGAATAGCATCAATTCCACATAAATAGTATAAGCACAAAAGGGTACACAACATCAATATATTCAAAGTAATGTGTTGCTCACATCCCCCCGCACTTACACACCACTACCGGTATCTGACTGTTTGTCGTCACCAGGTGGATACAGTAAGATCAGGTTCAGTAAGCCTTGAAAAAGTGGATAAGTGGTAAACAAAGTTATACTTGAATGCCACTGAATCACTTTGTGATTCTGTGTTTGAACATCGTGGTTCGTAGTACGAACCCTATGTAACTTATGCACTGTTTCAACGCTCACTGAACCTAATCTTACTGTATCCACCTGATGACGGCAAACAGCCAGAAACCGGTAGTGGTGTGTAAGTGTGGGGGATGTGAGCAACACATTACTTTGGTCATCCATAAGCGCATTGAGCGCTTTACGAAGAATCACTATGTGATTCTGTGTTTGAACATCGTTGTTCGTTGTACGAACCCTATGCAACAGTGGCATTCAAGTATAATCTTGTTTACCATTTATCCACTGTTTCAAGGTTCACTGAACCTAATCTTACTGTATCCACCTGATGACGGCTCAGACAGAAACCGGTAGTGGCGTGTAAGTGCGGGGGATTTGAGCAACACATTACTTTGGTCATCCATAAGCGCCTTATGTATTTGACCAAGAATCACTTTGTAATTCGGTGTTTGTTCGTTGTACGAACCCTATGTAACAGTGGCATTCAAGTATAACATTTTTATCAATATATCCAGTTCTTTTTTTAACTTTTCCCAGCTCGGATATGACACGACGTACAACGAGGGTGGAGCCAAAGATAACAAAGCTCAATTATTAGAAGTTTTCACGGCCGTTTCGGTTATAATGCCGCTTAACGAGTAATAATGCGTGACCTCTTGTCGTCTAAGCGGCACGTGGGACTAGTTTCGACATCTCACAGATAAGTATAGTGAATGATATACTGGTTCGGGCATTCTTCACTATCATACTGTAACCAGTACAAAGCTAGTGAATGAACCTACTGAACGGTCAAAAGTTCTACCGGCCGAAGCAATTCACAGTTATTTACACAAACTAAGTCAATACGGTAGACAACTAACGCTATTAAATTACATTTTCTATCTGCACAGCCAAAATTCGGGGACGCATTCGCATACCGAATAGTACGGTTGACTCACAATCAGAAAGCCCAGGTTCGAATTACATCGCGGTGGCATTTTCTTTGGAAAATATAATCGGTTGTGGAGTGTAAGTGCTGGGGATGTGAGCACCACAATGCATATAATTGGCCAAGATCAACACGGCAGCCAAGTGTACAATCGATATCAACTGTTGCGACAACTTAGCGCCCACTCCGGTAAGTGGAATCATATTATCGATTGAGATCCGTACTAAATTAAGCGGAGATAAGCGCAACCCCAATGAACCTCAGGGGTTTGATAAGAAATAAAAACTACTGGAATTCACTATTTTAGAGAAAAAATGTTGTTGTGCAAGATGCAGAAGTAAGTGAGCGTGGGTGGGTGTTGAAATAGTTTTGAAATCGATTTAAAAATAGTTGTTCATGGGTCATAACAGTTTTGGGTCACTGTATATTGCTTGAATCATAAGCCACATGCCACTAGGTGTGTCGCTTCGAGTGAAGTTGACTTTTCAATCTCAAAATTGTCAACGGCTTGTAATTTGTTTTGTAAGTCGTAGGTAATTCTTCGTTCAGGTAGGTGAACATGACTGATTGCACAGACGACAAAAACAAATTTATGTTGACGTATTATGCAGGCCAATCTTGCCATCAGTTCAATCAAGGTTAATTATGGTATAGATAAAAGAAGCCGAAAATGGCTTTATTCGTTTACATGGATTTTTAGCAATAATATTAATCCATCCACACAAAAATACTTTTCTAAAAACGTTGCGTAAACATGGTTAGGGTGAGGATTCAATGTCAAAATTCACACTGTCAGTCACCTAATCAGATCAAGAATAACCTTCCATTGATCAACCAAATTGCGGCGAATGTAAAGGAAAAAGAACTCCTGAATTTTTCCGTTCTCGAATAAGGGAAGACATAATGGCTTCGCGTAGATGAGAACGATTTGCATGCCACGAAGACCTCCTGCAGTGAGTTTGCTTCGTCGGACGAAATGATTCTGATCAAACTGTCACATACACGGAAGTGTCGAACAACGATCAAATCTCGAATTAACTTGGTAGAGCCATAGCTCAGTCGTACGCTAACTCAAATGCCTCCTTTTATCATCAGGAAATCCTTTTCAAGTAGACCGAAAAATTACAAGAGATGCATAGAAAAGTGAGGAACAATGCAGGAAACAATGTCTAAATACATCAGATGTGACGAAGAGGGAATACAGGCGAAGGGCATGGAAAGATAGCTGGCAACCCTTCAAGAACTGTGCAGTCACATGAACAGTCCAATTGAGATTTTGTGATAACGTAGTGCCAAGATAATTGAAACATTTGCTTCCGCTGAACTAAGAGCCAATAAAGGAAACCGGAGGTATTTATTGAAGTAGGGTTTGATGGCGCTGACCAATCAAGTTGGAGAAGATTGCCTCTTTACATTTTTTGGGATTTAGCGATAAGCCGAGTGTGGATGACCACTGGCCAATTGTACTGATAATAGATTCTGACGAAGAAGGGTCAGCACTTCTATGGTGGTCAAAAACCATGACAACGTCGTCAGCGTATTTGAGAGTAAAGGTGAAGTGAAAACGCGGGAGATCATAAAGGTAAACAGAGAATAAAAAGACGTATATTGCTATGGGAAAGCAGGATTGGTTTGACGAAGACTGCATCATGAATGAAATATATTCCTGAAATCAACTCTTGGTAATATTTCAAAAATGTTAGGTAGAAACACTTGATGGTGCTAGTCGGAAGTGAGTAATGTCATCACCGTATGGTGGATTCGTTCATGGTTCGGCGTGGCACGGTCTGAAACAAAGCGCCCCAAATGATTTCAAAATAAATCCACCTTCAGCCACACTAACATTTCAATCATACGCAATTCATTGCCTCGCAAAACCACCCCATTGTTATGTAAATTTAGTCAAAAACTCGGAAACAATTGACATTTCAAAAGATATTCATATGTTATGAACTTTGTCAAGCTCCCCACTTAAGTTTTTCTCTAAAACAAACTTGCAGTATTTACAATTACGTTCATTTACACCGTTCATTTGGATTTATTAATTGCATTATAGCTGGCAAAAACAAACAGAGCTGACACAATCAACACACTCGTGGAGATATTCGAAATCACAGAAGCTTAGCACTGATATATCGTAAAATTGTTTGGATGCAATAAACACAACAAAATAAATAGCTTTTAATGAGAGAGTGAGAGTAGTTTACTGGTAACGTTTCGCTTCTGACTCAGAAGCTTCGTCAGACCAAGGGTGTCACTACGAACAGGGATCAAGCTTAAATTTCATTCACCTGCTCAATTCTAAGTTGGTTAGGAACTGCACAGGCCATGGTGGGTTCTTCGCTCGTTAAAATAGACAGGCGCGATCAATATCAACGGACGCACCACCACCCATACGTGCCGTATAATCCCTCAATTGTTTTGGTCTTGGCAGGTGTGAATGACATCTGGTGACTGATTAGCTCGATTGAGTACTCGGTGTGCACACTCGGGGTCACGCACGTTAATGTTTATCCGTGGAGAATCGGACGCCAGATTGGAGAGATATCAGCCCCATCCACATTATTGACTACATTCTTACTAGCCTTTGTTATCTCAACCACCTCAGCGTGAAGTCGTTCCATGTATGGTTTTATTCCCCGCCTTATATCTTCTACGTTATCAAGATCAACGCTGTGACCTGTGTCCAGCACGTATTCAGCTAGTGCTAAATCTGGTGGCGTTATGTTGATGATACATTCGTCATCATAAAACGCGACAGATTGGAAGCATTCCATAGTTACCTTAACAACTTGGAACCCAAAATCCAAGTTACAAAGGAGATTGAGTCGACAGAATGGACACTTACATTCATGGACTGTCTCGCGCGAACGAATATGTGCTTGTGGTACCCAATTCCCGCCTGAACTGAAGAAGGTATTTTTATTCTGTCCATGTCTGTTTTACTTGGAACAATTTAGATTCTACAGTTGCTCACTCCACAAGCTTACATGAATTTAAAACGAAATTAGACGAATTTTTATTGAATTATTCGTTTCTCGAAAACTTATATACTGCTCAATCTAATTGCTCGTTGTGTTTTATACACTTACATTTCAATTTTTACCATCCTATGGTTATTGCTAAGCTTGTTGCTTTTTAGACCATTAAAAACTTTGAATTAACTTGAATGAAAGACATCGTTTAACAGGGGAAACGAGTGGGCTGGTTGTGCATGGAATTTATTTGCAAAGGAAATAACTGTACACATTTCGAGAATCGTTTTAATACGGTTACATAGGGATTTGGGTTAAAGTTTGCTAAGCGTGGCCTAAGATTGGTGTCTCAATGTCATTCACGCCCGTACGATTCATACTTGAAATGGCAACAGCAATTGAATCATCCATAGCGTCCGTTTGGGTTAACCAGGATTCGGATGCGATTATACAATCCAGTGTCTCTGGCTTTCGCGCTACCAACCCATTGGAGAGATCGGATTCCAACTCACAAAGTTGTCCGAGAAATGCGAAATTGGGCGAAATGATTGGACGACGCGTTTTGACGTAATGATAGGCCTCGTGCAAGCTGAGCGACGAATGAGTCATCACATAGGCAATAACAAACGCCGGGGAACGTGAGACGCCGGCCTGACAATGGACCAAAAGATTACGCCCAGTCATTCTTGATTGTTCTGGTAAAGGAAAGGAAAGCTCGTTCAAGAAATTACTTGTGTGGGATTGAAACTAAGTCGGTATAAAAAGAAGAACGAAATGTAGCCAATATGAGACAGCAACGAACGTTGTGATTCACCGAATAATTGTTCGATCTAAAAGCAGCTAATCAAACGAACCAATGCATGTTAACGAGCTCATTCAATCGATTATAGAAATAGATACAGCATTATTGAGACTACTTTAAAAAATGTGCTCATGTCACTGGCTAGTGACATGTCCAGAATAGCCTCTTTCTATCCTTGCCCAATGTCATCAAATACCAAGACGGTTCACCGTGAACAAACTAAATTCGCTGAAGTATTGTGGTGCTCCAAAATCGGTTTTTAGCTGTTTGCCAGCATACAAAGATAAATAGGCGAGTTTAAATGATATTACATTTTTTCCCGCTGTCGGCATTATCTCCGTTCAGTAGCCGAGAGCTATTCACCAGCTTGAGTGCTTCCAAAGTGAGCGGTAAAGAAAAAGTTTTTACTAATTCATAAGGTCAATGTCGAGGGCTTTTACATCAAACGTCTTTGTACTGCAAGTTCTGCATGACAAATGGCTAACTTTCTCTTCTCAACTCTATATAGAATAAGACCATACTGTGTATGCCAAACATGTTGACCCTGCTGTGTATACCAAATTTAGAAAACATTTCTGCATGTCCCTTAGCCCATCCGCGAACTGCCCAAGATGAAATCGATGTCCCGTAAACGGAAAGCATTTAGCTCCTGTTCGCGTCAGGCATGAATGATACAGGTTTCTCTGCCATCCAGTAAAGCACTTAGTACGCACACGGTATGCCATCATTTTTGTACTCCCGGCCAAATTGTAGTTGCTTCAGACACGAGAGTTCGAACGAGACAACATTTTAATCTGCTCTGTCAAAGTGATTATCAATCTCGGAGTCTAGCGATAGACTATCCGCAATAATTGAACCAAGATATTTAAAAATATGTACACATTCAACCCAAGAGAGTTAAACGATCCTGTGAGAGGATACAATACCCTGAAAAGGGACTTTGATCTTGTTCATACTGATTGTCAATAAATAAGTCTGGATGCTGAGGAAAAGCAGTATATTCGCGGCTGAATCTTCCCTTGGAAGGGAGCAATAAAGGCTGCATCGCCGGCAAACAGCATGCCACGGATTAGCACATCCCGTACCTTGATTTGTGCTCTCAACCGGTTCTGGTTAAAATGCTTGCCATTACATCGCTAGGGCGGAAATTCATTATGTCTAAAAATCGTGCTTCAACAGCAACACAAATCAAATACTGAATAGCGTGAGTAAGAATACATTCTTTTTTGGTGCCTCGGCGAACTTTAAAAGCTTCTGAACTACAACCGTTGAAATGGACTGAGCCCTTCATGCCAGAGTTTAAAAACATGACGATTTTAGGCACTCTTGGATGGCAGGATATATAATTAAGGATTTTGAAAAGTGTCCGTGCTAACCTAACATTAACATACCATCTCTCAAGTAATCTATTGCTCACATCCCCCGCACTTACACTCCACTACCGGTTTTTTGCTGTTTGCCATCATCATGTTGAGACAGTAAAATTAGGTTCAAGGAGCTTTTGTATACAATCACTCACTGGTTTGGCTTTAGGCGACGTGATTTTTGAGTTAAATTGGAACTAAATTAAAAACATTTGTGTTGTTTTATTCATTCTTTATATTTTTAATCAATGATTACCCTAAATTAGTTGCGTTTGGACCATTAAAACTGTGAATTACTTTGAATTGAATTACATCCTAAGCAGAAAATAAGACGCTCGACGCGGCACCATACTATGTGGAACTGGTTTTGTTTACAGAAATAAAAATAATGATGTTTTGACAATTCAAATTTCAACGACGAGTTACTACCTGATTCCGTCAGGTGAATTTCATTTTGTCGTTGTCGTAACATTTTCTTATCAGTGTTCTCAGAAATTTAATACTTAATATTTAAATAATAAGACAACGGATGTATTATTATTACGAAAAACAGTGTAGAATACAGCTCATGCTATCGGATAAACTTTTTCGGACTGCCCGCCGTTAATTAACATTCAGTTTGAGACTTGAATATTCAACGTAAACTCGTGCCACGTGACGAAAGTGACCTCGCAGCATGTCACGCGACAGGTGTGCGTGAGTGGGCGTCTGATTTATGATTTATGCGGAGACGCAAAATTCAATCGATAATGCACGTTATGTGTACGGCGGATGTGAGGTGCAGAGTTAATGGACCGAGAAACGTAAATTTACCGATGAATTCAAAAGCGGATTGGAACAGAGGTTGCAGGTTTTCCATTTCGGCGTCCAGAAGAGCCAAACGGCGACAGCGAAAACGTGTTTCATCCAGGAACGGAACCTTCGGTGTCACGTTGAGTATGCACGATATATTACAAGACCGTAAGGTTTCTTCATTGGCACCATCGAATTCGTTCCCTGAAAGTTTAGTGGGAAGAGAACTGTTTTCTAGTAATTTTGTGGAACACATTGTGAATGCAGGTAACTATGCTACATTTTGCTAAAACAAGGATAACGCAATTGAGAATAATAGATCTGTGTTTAGCGATAAATACATAAAACTTTCGCAAATGCACTTTGGTTGTTTGATACATCATCGCTAAACACTGCCACGTAATCAATGTGTTTACGTGTAGGCCGAGTTAATCCTAAGTGACTCAACAACCAGCGGCACAATATAGTAATAATCAAATATCGATTGAGTTATAGTGTGTCATAGCCATAGCTACAGCACACCACGCAACAGTCAAATCTGTGTAATTGTACTTGCACCTTCTTATTGGACAATATTTGTGTGTGGTAGTCATAGTGCTTAATCATAGGTGATATGGCTTTACTGAAGAACGCATTCTTCTAGGTTACCGACGTTACTTTTACAACCTTGTTATAAACGAAAATCCAGCATTACGTTGACAGGGAAATATGCCTTACCAATGAAAAGAAACGGGAGGACTTGGCTAATTTTGGTGAGGTACACTTCGGTTGAATTGTATTTTCCACACAACTCGGGGCAGTGAATAGAATTCCCGACCGTATCAATGACATTCCAATCCATCTCGGGTGCAACCTTTAAATCGAAACTCCTATGCCTCTCTGAACAAACGGTGTGCAGACACAAGCCAGGAAGAATCAAAAGTTCATGACTCGAATAAAGCACCGATTTCAAAACATCATTTTTGGCTCGCTTGACGGGTGATGAATTTCTCTCCGACGAGTTGGGAACATCCTGTTTCAGTTTACAGTTCACCGAAGGAGGACGGGAATCTGTTGTGCATGACCGGAGTGAGCGAGGACGTTCACAGAGATCAGGAAACAATTTGTAGAATTCTTGGAAACCACCTGTGGGAAAATAAAATTGAAAGTCTTTTGAGATCAACCGGAAGGAGTTTCGAAATTAGCATATATACTCGCGTATTAGTCGCATTCTTGCATGGAATGCAGAAGAAACTTCAATAAACTACGGAGTAAACAATGTATAAGACAGAGCTTCAATTAACCTTTCCGATTCGAAATTGCTGCTTACTTACTTTAGTGTTTAGCCCCTGATGGGACATCGGTCAACATCATCGTGGATATTGTCACGCCTTGCTGTAATCACTGTGCAGTATAACACTTCGAACGTAGTTTATCGAAATATCTGGTATAATACCTAATCGATTTAATTGTTTACAGCATTATAAAAAATTAATCTGGACAACCATTTGATGGCGCTGATTACAATCTTAAAAAGATAATTGCAAACTGCTGAAGAAATTGCGAACGAGATTTAAGCGGATACGTTTGATTGCGTGGTACAGGCTCAATGTCGCATTGGCCCTTTACCAATTAATGTTGATAACACTAGATAACGTGAGTAACAACCCTTATCGGATGTTCAAAAGTTTGTTCTAAATGAAGGAACTTGTACCTTATAATAGTGATAGCACTGAGTGGAAGAATTACCACAAGTTATTAACATGTTTCGAACGATAAAATTGTTGATCTTCACAAAGCCAAACACCAAAGAGGAATGGGACATCCACCTGACTCATCGATCGAAATTTTCGAACGAAAGTGTGATGCGGGTCGCAGAGCGTAGGCGAGCATCAGACAAGGACAGTAAAAGATACTTTCGGCGATAAGAAATGAATTATGAATTGGGGCAAAACTCGCACATCTAGCTTTCGGACAGATGTTGAACGGCAGTCTACCGTCCACATATTTTCGGACATTTCGATTTGTGTATGGGGGCGGTCGAAAACCAGTTGAAGACAATAGTGTTTATATCAGCCATTTGAGTTTAAATAACTTTGACTGCTTGTTACATGATCAAAAGTTGTATGTTTGATAAAACCACTAAAAGATTCAACGGGGACTGGAGGATTTTCGATTGAAATTATAAAATAAATCTGAAATGATTGTCAATATTGTGTTGGTATAGCGAATAATATCGACCATAGCACTCAATGCTCAGTTGGATAGACTGCCAAATCAAAGTCAAAAAATGCTCGACTAACCTTCAATTACACGGACAGGCAAACGATGTTTCTGCTGTATATGTGAGACCAACTTTCGGAGAATTGGGTTCGATCGCGGTGTCAATGTGACGTGAAAATCTGTACAGAGAACGATCAATTGTTCATCTGAACGGGCTCCATATTGCGTTTGATTATCTTTCGCATTTTCTTGCAGAAGTTCATCCAGCATAGGTAAGGCTAAACGCAATTTGACACGTGACTCACAAGGCATTCCAATAGCCCCAGGAATACGCATGTTGAATTGAGAATGAAGCCCACGGATGTCCAAAATAATCGGCTTCGACAAGTCACACCCGGAAACCAGTAGATTTGCTAGATCTTTAGAGCAAATTATTGGTGCTTCTACAGTAGGGATTGAAACCAAGTTAATAGGTTTCGGAGATAAAACACGAGTTGTGGATGGCTTCAATCTTTTGGGCAACGAACATTCCTCTGAAGTCATAACGAGTGAAGAAAATGTTTGAAGTCGCTTCTTCGGTACTGAATTGTGATTGTTTCCATCAGATACATTTTGTGCTTCCTCATGCTGAAGGTCCATGTCGGTGCTTCAACACGCAAGCATTATCACAGTTCAGTACAGAGGAAACAAAATACAAAAGGGCAGACGGCATGGCGAGATCGCAGTCATGAGAAGACGGAAAATATACACTAGACAAGTGGTTTAACCAATCAAATTGAAGCTTTCCTACTTGACCAATCCGTGATCGTCACGTGCCAACGGAAATGAGGCGCATTGAATTCCACCGGCGTCGTGGGCGGAGATTTGCTGAGAAATTCACCGTTGCATTCCGTATCCGGCGGTTTCGTCAACGGTCGAAATTGCTAAAGAACAAATGCATCTTTACGGGTTGGGCACCGGAAATAAATGTTGCACATAAAAAGAATAAATACCGTTGCGCTGCTCACAACCCACGCAATGACAAAAATTTCGCATACGTATCAAAAGTGGAACAGGTTGTCATGTATGTGTGATTGAACTGAAAAATGGAAAGATGACGTGTGATTTGGTCAATCATGTCGCATTTAGCTGTGATACTGACGATGAAATTCCATATAGATTATTTGTAAATTTGATTACAAATTCTAAAGTTTGTGTTTCGCCGAATAGCACCAGGGGAAATTATATTTTATATGCTGACATTGGAGGGTAGTTTTGGTAACGGTAGAGGCACATGGATTGCAGTTGGTTGATAAATTAGCATCAGTCAAATTACATTTCAAAATCATTGTACACAGGGAATGTACGAGATTAAGCAAACTTTAAAACAAAGCATTCAGTAGTCCTAGCATTGATAGGAGTTTGCACGGTCTATTTAATTTTGAATTCCAGTACCAGCGTGACTGAAAACATACCACAAGTCAATGGATATGCTCGACCGGTAAATGCTGGTCCATTCAGCAAAGATGGGGTAATGAGAACAAGTACATTTTGCTTCCGAAACAGCGAAGTTCATCCTCACTCATATCCGTCTGATAACTACAGCTAGTAAGAAACCCTGTTCTTGTAATCATGACCTCCATAAACGGTTGATTGTTTTTAGCTTTTATCGGTTGAATTGTATCTAATATTTGGATCGATATACCAAGACAACTTCACATGAACTTCAATGAACAACGTTGTTTACCAAAGTTTGAGTTCTGCCGCAGAGTAGCAAGAGATTTACGAACGGCCACGCTGAATCTTCAACGCACCAATTTCGCACAGATGTAAGGCAAAACTTTGAAGTCGTTTTTCGTTGACGTTGAGTGTCTGAGGTTGATGGACTAGAGTCCGAAGTACCAATGTTGTTTTTGCTTGCGCAGCTATATAAGCACTCAGTGGAAAGGAACCATTAACCGTAGATATATTTGATTGTTAACAAGATATTTCGCTTATTCACAGAGGACATAACACTGGAGAATTTGCCGTTGTTCAGCTTTATGTTGAGACCATCTTAATAGCAACTTTTAATGCAGACGAACGTCTGTTCCAACTACAATTACTAACTGGACGTTCATGTACCAATCAGAAAATAATAGACAAGGAAAACTGCTAGTTCTGAAGTTCCGAATTCTCGACACAATAAGCAATGTGTGGATAAGGCCCGTATCACACATTCAACAACTAACTTTATCAAATCGTTGAAGACCTTCTGGGATCCAGTGGATGTTAATTCCCCGATTCAGGGTTTAAGGTGAAAAGGGGATTGAAAAATTCTGATTTAATATGTTGGAATCCGCGAAATCCAACGAATAATTCACCGATACAAATGTATTACGCGTATTACAGCCACGCTGTCTATTTTCAATCTGAATATTAATCAATAAACCGTTTCCGAGCATGCAATAATATTCTTCCCTACTGGAAAACCGTTTATTGATTAAGCGTGTACTGATTCGAAATACTCGGGATAAATTTTTGTGAACAATTTCCCGGAGCCTATTATAACGATTTGGTAAATAGAATTAATTTAGACGTAGGACAATTTCTCCGGAGAAAGTAGCATTAGAAGGATTCTTACTCCGTGTATCATAAAATAAACCTTATATAACGAGGATATTCCAAATGTATCATTTTTCGGGGATTAAAACAACTTCGGTGGATTTAAAAAGAGCATGCTGAATAAGCCACACACACACACACACTCTCTCTCTCTCTATATATATATATATATATATATATATATATATATAATAAAAGTACGAAATCTGCTAGCGTAGGCGGTGGTTGCCATGGCGATATATACTTTTGCAGCGCAAAATATTGTCTACTTGAGTTTATTCTTTAGAATAGTCATTTTACATACCCACACTAATTATCAACCAACAGAGAAGCACGTGTTTATCGATGCTATCATACTACATTCCTTAAACGTATGTTAACCTGTTAAAAATGTCTGGTTGTAAATTTATTACGTGGAAAACAAAGTTGAAAAGTTGAAAATAACACCATCATCTATGCCAACACCATTCAACCGAGAGAAATCAACTAAAACGAAATCACATTGTTGTGGTAGATTGTTCCAAAATAATATATGAAATCCATCTAGCAATTCAGCTTTTGTTTTGATGGATCGAATCAATTTCCCAATACGCCATAATTTGCCTTAGAATATAGTTTTATAGCATGCTATGAAGTGAGGGTTATCATTTCATAATCTATGAGTTAAGAGTTCCCAATATTCAATTCAATTCAATTCAATTTTAATGGTCTAAAAAGCATATAGCTTAACAAAAACCACAGAATAATATGGTAATTACGAATAACATGGGTAGAAAAAACGGGATTTGTTTGCTTACTGAACAGTTCAGGAATCGAGTAAAAATCCATAGAGCAGAAACTGTTTTCAAAGTTCAGAGCTTTTATGGTGTAAAATATATAGGTTCAATGTTTGGGTTGGTCGACATGAAATTTTCCAAATTCGATTTGAATATATCCAAGTTGGGCAAATGAGCAACATTACAGGGTAGGGAGTTCCAGGTAAAGCATACACGTACAGAATAAAAAACCTTGACAGTTTAGTCTCGAGTCGGGAAGAAGTACTGTATAGTCGTGACTCCGGCTGTTCTGGGTGGTAGTCGTGTGAATAGTTTGTTTAGGGGATGGTTGGGGGTATGCAGTATATTGAACATAAGAATCAAATCACCTCTAAGATATTGAGACTTGCAATACGATCTTCGTATTGTATACGATCTTCTTATTAAGCATTAAGCAAGCAGTTCCGCAGTTAATGTCTTATCAAGCGTGGTTTCAAGCGGATTTTATTCCATTGTATTAGCTTCCTGTGAACGTGAATAATGACGTTTCATTTGTGAAAACACGTCGTTCATAATCGCTGTCTTCAAGTCAACTTATCGTGATAGACGATCCAGAAGTGGTTTAGGTGTAAAAATACGAGTTATCGTGCGAAAAACTCGTGGATTGGGCATTGTGTTCTGAATAAAAAGCCACATATTTTCAAACATGGTTATTTTTACTTATTGGGGGCTTCGTACTGAGTACTTCTGGTCGCAACTAGGGCTATAGCGTCCCCACGCTGAATAAGTTTTGTGCGATATTTACAATCGCATCGCACCAGGTGTCATTTTAGTTCTCAATGGATCTTCCTCAATTCTGGGGAGCTCCTTATGCTTTACGTTTTATGTGGGTTCCATTTAAGTGATTGTCTGTTGAAGCTTTCTTTTTAGCTAGTTTGTGCGGGCGAATAAACAATCCATCTTGATTGGTTTTACTTCAGGTTTTCGGGTGGTTCTCTTACTTAATTAAGCGATTTGAATCTATTCAGATCTTCAGATGTTGGGAATATGTTGTAAATATTCGTTGTTAAAATTTTACAAAGGTTGTTTTGTTTTTTGCTAAATTTAAAAAAGGCAGGGGAATTTCAGATGTCTAGCAGTTTCTTGATTACAAGATTTCCTTTTTCAAGACGTCTTCGATCATCCTCATCTACAGCACTAACTCTGCATTAAGATTGCATGAGTTCTTCTCCTTGCAATTTCATCCGTTGCTATTGTAAAAACCACTTAATCCTTGATTAACTCGTATTGATTTTTGCACTTTGCACGAAACAAAACATTCCATTGTATAAATTCTTACACAATAAGGGTGCTTCAAGTATTTCAGTACCTCCATTTTCGTATTTTTAACTCACTTCAGTTTATGTGAAAATATAATCAACTTGATAAAAATATAGGCCCCAAATTTGTGTGCTTCATATTGAGCCAATAACAAAGTTCGCTTTTTAACCCTTCCTCCAGATATCAAGTGCCACGTATACAATATGACTGTTATGACGAAGCATGCATATTTCTCTTATGATCATGAGGGCGTATACCATTTGGCATTAACTGTTAGATAATTTCGCATCAACCCACATTGTAGGCGTAAAAAGTCAGTTACATTTTGAATTGTGATAAGCTATTTTTCGGGCATACTGGATGATTGTTAGTTTGGATGTATTGAATAAATTGGTACACGTTAAAAGGAAACCGTCGTCAAGTATATGGCATTTCCCCTGGATAAATTTAATGATAATAATGGCTAAATACGTTGATAAAACAGTGGCAATGAAACATTATTGATTGTACATGAAAAAAACTAATTTTGTTTTTGACATGCATATATACATTTAGTGGTTTAATATGTTTTTCAGCCATATGTCAGTTCACTTTTTATGCGAACGGATACACAGAAGTTTAACAGGCTTCATTGCTGTCTTAACGATATCACGGAAACCCTCAACCGTCGATCTGGGGGGATAGATCATTACTCAACGATCTTCAATCCTGTTGCAACATTCGAATACTGTTGAGATGCAATGCCATTTGCTTTTGAGAGTCCGCTCTTTGATTCTAGCACCGTTTTCTAACACAAGAAGCATTCGGGTCGGATGAAGATTTGATGAACGCTAAATCTGTTTAGGAAGGACATAGCCAAACATTTAGAGCCTTTTTCCCCTCATATAAATCTAGATAAGATG
>JACCGJ010000815.1:0-48493 GCA_013407085.1 Atriophallophorus winterbourni
ATGAAAGAAGTAACTCGCAGGCTAACACTACGTGGTCGCTCTTTCCTAGTGTTGGCAGTACGACCAAATTTTGTATACCGCTTTCAGAAGTAGAAATAACTAGGTCAAGAATAGACGGAGACTGACCCTCGCGGAATCTAGTTGGTTCGTTTACGTGTTGGTAAAGTGCATGGGAGTGTAACCAGTCCAGAAAATCGTTCGCGACTCCTGGGGCATGCGAGGTTTGGTACTCCCAGTTTATTCCGGGTAGATTAAAATCGCCGAAGATTACAACACGTGGTGATACGGCTAAAAGAGACGAGAGCTGAATTTGCAAAAGAGCATCTTCTTCCAAACTAGTGCTCGGACTACGGTAGATGCAGCTTACAACTAAACGCGTGCATCCATGTATGAGCAAGGCAGATATTATCTGCACATTCGTTGTAGAAAAAGAAACACTTTTCTCGAAGGGAATAGCGTTATCAATAAGGAGCAACGCCCCTCCAGCTAGCTTACCCAGGGGTCGATCGCTTCTTACGGCGCTAAACCTATCCGCGATTAAAGCTGGTATGTGATCATCATGAGACAACCATGATTCCGTGACACCCACAATTTTGCAGTGGGTGTCGTCAACTCTACAGAGGAGTTCAGCCCATTTATTTCTAATGCTACAAGCGTTTGTATAGAACAAAAGAGCACTATCGTGTGGGGCCAGACTCCCGGTGTTAGGGCTACCTAAGAGCTATTTGTTCTCGGACGTAATGCCCGAGGCTGCTTCGCGTTTTTTGAAGGCTGAATTTCATCAAGAGATACAGCATTTGTTTTTGAAGCAGACGACAACTCTTGGCATCTAGTTCCATCTTCATGGTCTGAGTCACTACAACTCATCCAAGATTCGTCCTCTAAAGGACGAAGCACGACAGTGGCGCACTTCAATGTTGGAGTAAAATTCTCCTGTGTTAGCGTTATCGCCACACTGTTGTCATTTTCTAAGCTTCGACTCTAGAGCGAATTTGGTGAGCTACGAGTTACAGCTAACTTTGACTTTCAAGCTCTAATTGGGCTAGAAGTTTTCAGGTGTGCCGGTGTGTCAGGTTGTACGACGCATTTTCCCTCGACGCAGTTAAGCTTCTCTGCTTTCGAAAGAAAGTAGTCGCGATCACATTGCTTTGTGAATTCGACTACAATTGGCCGCGGCGATCTGGTAGATGCGTCATTTGGGCCACCCCTCCATTTCCTGACCCTGTGAACTCGCTTCAGCGGAGTATTCGGTCGCATGGCTGAAGCACGGAGTAGGTCGATAACCTTTCTCCGATCGCTTTCTTTACGAGCCTTTGATTCTCGGATAAAAGGCTCAACCTGCGTTAAAATCAGGATATTTTTAGTTCTTGTTGAGCTAACTTGGTTCCTGGCTTGCAGCTTAGCAACCACGTTTCCTAAATGGTGGACTTCCCGAGCTAGAGCGCGAACGTCCTTAGTGGGGCTGATGTGAACACCCTATTTTCTTTAACTTTTTTCCATGGAGCCTTTGGGGGACAGGAAGATGGCGATGATTTCGCCTTCTGTGTTCTCAAAGGAATGGTATGCTGGCTGGAGGTAGACGGGACCCCTGACCTAGCTACTTCGGCAAACGTTTTGGGTTTCGGAGATGTACGAGGAGGAGAACGCTTACGTTCCTCAACCAAAGTTTCCACGGACTTCATGCAGTCAGCACATAGCCATGGAAGCCATCGATGGGCCGCATAAACCTTAAATTGTGCTGACGACAGTCCACAGCATTTGGGATGAGCCCAACGCAGGCACACGTCGCACTCTATACCTTTGGAAACCTTCTTGTTGCAGCTAGAGTAAAGGCAAATACAAGAATGTTGAATCATTTTGCTTATGTAATGGATGAATCAGAAATTTGATGAATTTCGAAAAATTTAGCAGCGTGGAAACAAAATTCAAACCGGGCGCGTCAAACCTATTGATGTGCAAGCTATTAGTTCCTCAGGCAGCTTGTTCCAGAAGCTTACCACTCTTTCACTAAAAAAGTGTTGCCTAAGATTCAGACGGCTGTTGTTTTTTTGCGAGCTTCAATGTATGTCCTCTAGTTGAGGGGTTGATTGCTCGAGAGAACAGGATTTGGCAGCCCTCGTCACCTAAGCCTTTCAGGATTTTGAACGTTTCTATGAGGTCACCCCGTAGACGCCGACGCCGAAGGGAGAAGAGACCTAAAGAAATTTGACGTTCTTCGTAGGGTTTCCCGAACATACCTTCAACCATTTTGGTAGCCAGTCGTTGGACTCTTTCTAATAGTATTATGTCCTTTTGATAAAAAGGCTCCAGGCTTGCACGCAGTATTCTAAATGCGGCCTGACAATCGCCGTATATAAAGGGATAAACACTTCCGGCGTTCTACATGTCAGAACGGATTCAAGCCTAAAGAGTTCTCCTCTAGCTCGTTGTGCAGCGGTGGCACACAGCGCAGCCCATTTGAAGTCCGCTGTTACGACCATACCCAAATCCTCAATCCTCTGAATAGATTGAAAGTCGATCCTACCGTTATTCGCAGTTACTGTAATTCTGTCGACTGTGTAATTCTGTAATTCTTCTTCTTCTTCTTCCGAATAGACGGCAGGAGGACTACAGTCCGTGAAAGCCGCTTCACCTCCCGAATCTCTGCTATCTAAGCGTAGATTCCTCACGAGGAGTTACTGAGCTGAAAGAGTAGGCGAATCGCGCAGGACAGCGGGATGTTCACCGTCCAATATGCGTTTAAACTGCTCTTCGGTGACTGCCCCGATTGCATCAGCGGAGAGTGCATTCCAAATATTGACCACTTTGGTCTACAGAGTTAAAGGATGGCTTCAGGTGTTCCGTTCGGCTCTTCTGCAACTTCAGCGAATGACCTCTAGCTCTGGAGTCCGTGGATACCGAAAAGAATTGATGAAGTTTCGTTCCGTATTATACAAGCAGGATTCTCCGCGTGACCAGCAAATCATATCGCATTCTTCGATATTCCAGTGGGAAAAGTTTGAGTTCCCGCAATCGGTCGTCATAGGGAATACGAAACATACATTGCACGCACTTGGTAGCTCTCCTTTGGACTTTCTCCAGTCGATCCTTCTCCCCTTTGGTTACCGGATAGTTCACCCGAAGCCCAAATTCTAATATTGGTCTAACGTGAGAGTTATACAGAACTTGAAAAACTTTGGGATTTATCTCTAAGAAGGATCGTCACAATGCCCACCACATGCGGCTGGCAGAACCGACCTTTCTGGCAGTATCCTCCGCAGTTTTGAGGGATGAAGTTACCATCACCCCCAAATCTCGCTCTACATCAACTATCCTGAGACCACGGCCCTCCAAATGATATGCATGTCGCATGTTGTTGCTCCCGATGTGCATGATAGCACACTTCTTTTCATTTATCGGGAGCATCCATCCGTCAGTCCAATTCCGAAGTTCATTCAAATCATTTTGCAAGTGGGAAGCGTCAGCGGCAGTCGTGACAGAAGCCCACACCTTCAGATCATCTGCAAATAAGAGACAACCACTGTTTAGAATACCGGGAAGGTCACTCACATAGAGTTTGAACAAGGTTGGCCCCAGAACGGATCCTTCTGGTACACCAGAAGTGGGGATAAAGGATGCCGATCTGGTCCCATTGACTTCAACGAGGCTTCGCCTTCCGATGAGAAAATCCTCAATCCAAGCAAGCAAAGAAGCCTGAATGCCATACATTCTTAGTTTCCAAATAAGCCTCTGATGCGGAACACGGTCGAATGCTTTACTGAAGTCGATGAAGACTACATTAACTGTCACACCAGCGTCAAGGCTTCTGCACCAATGTTCTCGGGCGGTCAGTAGATTGGAGATACATAAGCGGCCTTCCGTGAAGCCGTGTTGGGCATTCAAGCATTGTTGGGTCTCGCGCAAATACTGTTCTATCTTACCCTTTACGATCCGTTCCAGCAATTTGCCTACGACAGACGTAAGTCTAACAGGACGGTAATTTACAGGATCTGATAAACTTCCACCTTTGAACATCGGCTTTACTATACCCATTTTCCAATCCTCTGGTAGACGTCCCGAATTGATTGAAATTTGGAATATAGCGGCTAAAGGTGAACTGATTATCCTTGATAAAGGTTTTAATATGGCAGGGTGAATACCATCAGGACCTGGAGATGTATGTACCTTTAGATGTTCGATGAGGATTCGCACCATGTCAGCCGTGATCTCAAAATTGGCCATTACTTCCGTCGGCGATATTTGTTTACAGGATATGGTAGGCTCTATTGCGTAAACTGATTGGTATTGCGATGCAAACACCTCAGCTTTCCCAGTGTCTGTCTCTATAACCTCCCGTTCCAAATTTTCGAGAGAAGGTACGGGGTTCGATGATTTGACCCGTCGCCGAATGTACGCAAATAATCATTTAGGATTATATTTTGGAGAATTTGCTAATTGAAGCTCGAATCGACTTCTTTTATCCTTCTTCAATTTTGAGCAAAGATTATGTACAGCCCGATACTCTTCGTAATGTGCGTCCGATCGGCTCGTTCCGAATTTAATCCAAAGACGCCTCCTTTGCCGCAGGCAGGTACGAAGTTCTCTATCAAACCAAGGAGGGCCACGGGAGCCGGGACGATCTCTGGTTAATGGAGCAACATCCTTTAAGCGACGGATATTATTCAGAAATCATTTCCAACAGTCATCAATAGTGGAATCAACGGGTAACGGCCAGTCAATTGAGGCTGCTTGTTCAACCAACAATTTCAAGTAAGTGTTCCAGAAGTTTCTCCGTGGAAGTCGCGACGGCTGGGCCGGTTTACCCCGAGTCCATTTGAACCAAATAGCACAATGGTCGCTTGTATCGATGAGCTGTTCCAGTTTGCACAGGACAGTATGTGGCTAACGAGCCAATCGAGCGTCCAGAATTTCTTTTGGTGCAAAGCTGCAGAGAAACAACCACCACTGCCAAAGCGTTTTTTGTGTGATTCAGATATCCTCGACGATCGCGCCGCCAAGCGATAAGCCAATCGAGCGTCCAGAATTTGCGTCTGTGAGAAACCTTCAAAGGAGCGCCCACCACTGCCAAAGTTAGTTCATTTTTCTCTGGTATCCTCGTCGTATGCGAAGGTACGTCCAATGTATTCCAAGCCGTCCTTTGGTCCCAGAATTTGTAGCTGCGACTGAGGAAAACGGAAAAGGTTTTCTTCACCAAGCCGGTGAGAGGTTAGCTATGGAAAATTGATGTGTACATTTAAAACATGACATTTAAAACGAGGCAATATATAACAGTATTTTTTTGTTATTTTAAAATTGTGGTAAAGACCATATAATTTCAAAATGAACAAAAATGGGACAATTCTGACGACAGACAACCTGTATATTCACGGGAAAAAGTCTGGGAAAAGCCTAGGCCACAAGGCATCTAAACCTTTTTTGAATGCACCTATTGATGTGCAAGCTATTAGTTCCTCAGGCAGCTTTTTCCAGAAGCTTACCACTCTTTCACTGAAAACGTGTTGCCTAAGATTCAGACGGCTGTGGTTTTTCGCGAGCTTCAATGTATGTCCTCTAGTTGAGGGTTTGATCGCTCGAAAGAACGGGATTTGACAGCCCTCATCGCCTAAGCCTTTCGGGATTTTGAAAGTGTCTATGAGGTCACCCCGTAGACGCCGACGCCGAAGGGAGGAGAGACCTGAAGAAATTAGACGTTCTTCGTAGGGTTTTCCAACTAATTGTTTCTCGCAAATGTAAATACTATAATTTGATTGTACAAAGCTTTTGGAAAATATTGATCATGTTTAACATGCCTTGGATTTCCAAGAATAAAATTTATTCATTTATTTTTTTTGAAATCGGCTTATAATTTTCTGGTACATTATGATTAGTATCAGTATCAGTATCACCGGGTGATAGTCGACCAAGTCGAAAAGAGTGCCCAGATTCTTTCGGAGGTGTGCTCGAAAACACCCACCACTACCAGGATTGATTCGTAAGTAACACAGGCGTGTGTAACTGTGGATGAAAGATCGGAGATGTCTCATCACTGGAAGGTGGGATAGTTATGCATGTTGCATGTCCAATCGAATGAAAAGACGATGAACAGCAGTTGATTTCCACAAATGCGAAAAAATGAAAAAGAAACTCTTTTTTGTGTTATAAATTGTTTTTCGAATATTTTGTGTTTTTTTGATCATAAAAATGAAAGATTTAGTCTTATGGGTAATGCTGGCTAGATCATCAATGAAGATGAGAAACAGCAACGGCCCCAAGACTGAGCCCTGGGGAACCCCACTCGTTACATGCGCACTTCCAGAGTAAGTATCATCCACCCTGACAGTAAAGGAACGGTCGCTAAGGAATGCTCGAATCCAGCGCAGAAGGTTCCCTGTTACTCTCATGGCTGAAAGTTTGAGAAGCAAGAGCATATGGTTGACTGAATCAAAAGCCTTACTTGAGTCGAGATAGAAGACTTCTACAGCAATACCATTATCCATCCTCTTAGTAACCTCGTTTAGAAAGCTCAACAAATTTGTAAGACATGACCTACCATTTAGGAAGCCGTGTTGTGCTCCATTCAAAAGAGAGTGTTTGGTTAGATATCCACATATTTTATCGCGGATCAATCTTTCCATAGCCTTATATAGTACACTAGTGAGGCTAACCTGGCGGTACTTTTTGACCGCCAAGGAAGCTCCTCTCTTATGGATAGGCATTACAACGGCTGTTCTTCAGTCCAAAGGAAGGGTGCCCTGACTGAGGGATGATGTGAAAATTTCTGTGATCGGCACATCTAATATAGGCGCTAGCAGTCTGATTATTCGTGGATGGATGCTATCGGGACCTGCCGACTTATTGTGAGCTAGGCTGGCCAATATATTCTCGACATTGTGTACCTCGAATGTAAGGTCGGTGCAGAGGGGGAGATCAGCGAGTACACATTGAAGTGATGGCGCAGAGACGTTCGAGTTATAATCTCGGCGTTGTACGCCTTGAAAGTGCGCGGAAAAAAATTGAGCCTTTTCAGTGCTTGCAATGACGGCTGATCCATCGTCCCTTCTCAAGGTACCTACACCTTTTCGTGTTGACCCTTCAGATTGAACGTAGCTGTAGTAACGTTTCGGATGAGTATGGGCCTCTTGAGCGAGTCTCATTTCGAAAGAAATCTTTGCTCCACGTATCTTGGAAACAGCTATGTTTCGCGCTTCTTTGTAACGTGCCCAAGTCCCACATGAGGGAGTAAGCTTATAACGCCTCCATTTTGCGTCGCGGTGACGTACGCTACGGGAAACTGAGGCTGACCACGATTGAGGTTTACCTTTTTTGCGAACGGGTAAGAGAGGAGCGAATCGATCCTGAAGTTGAAGGATGTTATTCTTGATCTGCCCCCACATCCCATTCACATGGTCAATGTTTTGCTATGGGAGTAGCGCGGCTGCCTGTAATAGGGAAGCAGGGTTGATCATGTGGGGGCTTCGAGACATCTTAAGTGGTGCTACGGCTAGAAGAGACGAGAGCTTAATTTGCAAAAGAGAATCTTCTTCCAAACTAGTGCTCAGACTACGATAGATGCTGCTTACATCTATACGCGTGCATCCATGCATGAGCAAGGCAGATATTATCTGCACATTCGTTGTAGAAAAAGAAATACTTTTCTCAAAGGCAATAGCGTTATCAATAAGGAGCAACGCCCCTCCTGCTTGAGCATCCAGGGGTCGATCGCTTCTTACCGCGCTAAACCTATCCGCAATTACAGCTGGTATGTGGTCATCATGAGACAACCATGATTCTGTGACACCCACAATTTTGTAGTGGGTGTCGTCAACACCACAGTGGAGTTCAGACCATTTATTTCTAATGCTACACGCGTGTGTATAGAACAGAAGAGCACTATCATATGGGGCCAGACTCTCGGTGTTAGGGCTACTTAAGAGCTTTTTGTCCTCGGGCGTGATGCCCGAGGCTGTTTCGCGTTTTTTGAAGGCTTTATTTCATCAAGAGATACAGCATTTGTTTTTGAAGCAGACGACAACTCCTGGCATCTAGTTTCATCTTCATGGTCTGAGTAACTACAACTCATCCACGATTCATCCTCTAAAGGACGAAGCACGACAGTGGCGCACTTCAATGTTGGGGTATAATCAACTGTGTTAGCGTCATTGCCACACTGTTGTCATTTTCTAAGCTTCGACTCTGGAGCGAATTTGGTGAGCTACGAGTTACAGCTAACTTAGACTTTCTAGCTCTAATTGGGCTTCAGGTGTGCCGGGGTGTCAGGTTGCACGATGCATTTTCCCTCGACGCAGTTAAGTTACTCTGCTTTCGAAAGAAAGTAGTTGCGATCATATTGCTTTGTGAATTTGACTACAATTGGCCGCGGCGATCTGGTAGATGCGTCATTTGGGCCACCCCTCCATTTCCCGACCCTGTGAACTCACTTCAGCGGAGTAGTCGGTCTCATGCCTGAAGCACGGATTAGGTCGATAATCTTTCTCCGATCGCTTTCCCTCACGAGCCTTTGATTCTCGAATAAAAGGCTCAACCTGCGTCAAAATCAGGACATTTTTGGCCCGTGTTGATCTAACTTGGTTTCTGGCTTGCAGCTCAGCAACCACTTTTCCTAAATTCAAAGTTATTCAAAGTTTTGATTGTCCAAAAAGTAAATACTTTACAGTAACCACAGATTAAAAATATAGGGAATTCATAAAAACAACACAAATGTTTTATACACAAGGAAAGTCAGCACGTGTATTCAGGTGCAGGGTTGGGTTTGGTCAACATATACTTGTCAAGTTCAGATTTGAACATGTTCAGGCTTGTTGCGCAATTGACATGTGGGGGCAGGGAGTTCCATAGAAAACAGACTCTGACAGCAAAGAAAAACCTTCGACAATTTGATCTGGAGTGTGAAATAATTAACTTGTATCCATGCGATCTGCTACCACGTGCTTCTTGCCGATGAAACAGGTGTTCAAGTGGGTGATCCACTGTATGCAGAATGTTGAAAAGCAGGATCTAGTCACCCCTGAGACGACGATACGAAAAGTCAAAGAGGTTTAGTGTTGCAATCCGCTCCTCGTATGTCCTGTTGTATAGCCCGGTCACCAGTTTTGTAGCGCGGTGGTATACCCGTTGCAGCAAGGTCATGTCCTTTTGTAACCATGGGGACCATGCTTGAACAGCATACTCCATTGTAGGTCTGATATAGGTGTTAATTATACGTGGGAGTATCTGTTTTGAGAAACGACCGAAGATCCTTCTGAGCAATGCTAAGATTTGGCAGGACTTTTTGTATACAACAGAACAGTGCCGTGAAGACTTCAGGTTACTGCTAATCCACACGCCCAGGTCTTTCTCTTCAGTAACCCATGAAAGTTGCTGAGATCCCAGAGAGTATGAGAATTCGAATGATTTACCGACGTTCAACATTTTACATTTTTGGATGTTGAATGGTAAGCAGTTCCGCAAGGACCAATTATGAAGTTCTTCGAGATCTTTTTGGAGAATTTCGCAATCTTCTATGGTGCGTATGCTAGTCCAGACTTCGATGTCATCCGCAAATAAAATGATTTTTTGCGTACGATTTCAGGTATATCATTCGCGTACACGAGGAAGAGTATTGGCCCCAAGACTGAGCCTTGAGGTACGCCACTTGTAACTTCTACTGAGCTTGATAGTGCCATATCAACTCTAACCCTTATAACTCTACCAGTCAAGTAGTCCTTTATCCAGGCCAATAATCTGCCGCATACCCCGAGCTGCTCCAATTTTTGTAGCAGTATGCTGTGGTTAACACGATCAAAAGCTTTAGACATGTCCAAGTAACACGCATGGATAGGGCATCCAACGTCCACGGCTCGAGTCCAATTATCAAGAGTTATGAGAAGATTGGTGAGACAGGAGTGTCTTGTACTGAATCCGTGCTGTGCGATAGAAAAAAGCTTATTTTGTTCCAAGTGTTTGATAAGTTCATCGGCCACGAGTCGTTCGAGAACTTTAGAGACCACTGGCAGAAGTGGTGGACTTCCCGAGCTAGAGCGCGAACGTCCTTAGTCGGGCTGATGTGAACACCCCTATTTTCTTTAACTTTTTTTCATGGCGCCTTTGGAGGACAGGAAGATGGCGATCATTTCGCCTTCTGCGTTCTCATAGGAGTGGTATGCTGGCTGGAGGTAGACGAGACCACTGACCTAGCTACTTCGGCAAACGTTTTGGGTTCCGGAGATGGACGTGGAGGAGAACGCTCACGTTCCTCGAGACGCTTACGCTCCTCAACCAAAGTTTCCACGGACTTCATGCAGTCAGCACATAGCCATGGAAGTCATCGATGGGCCGCATAAACCTCTAATTGTGCTGACGACAGTCCACAGCATTTGGGATGAGCCCAACGCAGGCACACGTCGCACTCTATACCTTTGGAAACCTTCTTGTTGCAGCTAGAGTAAAGGCAAATACAAGAATTTTGAATCATTTTGGTAATGTATTCGATGAATCAGAAATTTAATGAATTTCGAAAAATTTAGCAGCGTGGAAACAAAATTTAAACACATACATCTCGCTGTCAAATGAGTACAAATAATTGCCTGAACGGCAATTGCTGCTTAAAAGTGGCCAGAGGCATTGGGTGCACGGCTTGCAATCGTTGGGCTAACCCTATTTGTTCTGGCATACATAAATCTCAATATGGGGTTTATGCAAATTACCGTTGTTTGCAGTGGTATTGCAGCTGCTCCCATAAGGCTGCCACTGACGCTGCTTCTAATAATGTAAAACGCTAAAATAGTCTTATCTTGCCCAGCTCGTCAAACGTCGTACCCACTCAAACGTATGCATCTGTTTTGCGTCCAAATATGAGCCCGGGGATAAAGATGATTTGCGTATTTAAAAAACACAACTATAGCATTTACTTCATTTACCAGACCACGCTAAAATGGCGAACTACCTAAGCTTGCATAGCAATTAAGGAGAGTTTTCAGAATAAGCTTACCCCAAATCCGGTCCAAACCATTCTTAAAACTCGCGACAAAACTGCTGAATATAAGTTCTTTTGGGAGCCGATTCCAGAAATTTACCACTTCGAGTCTGAAAACGTTTTTCGGGAGTCGCTCATCGCTCCTGAGCAAGTTTGAGTGAATTTCCGCGGGTGCCCAGCTCGGGTTTTTAAGGCAAGGAAGTCATTTATGATAACGCCAGTCTACTTCTCCAAGATCCTGAATGTTTCAATTAAGTCACCTCTCAAGCGAAGTAAGTGAGAAAATTTCTAAGGATTTCAAGCTTGCTGCGTAAGGTTTCCATCGCTGACCCTCAATCATGCGTGTTGCGAGACGCTGTACGCTTTCGAGTCGAACAATGTCCTTCATGTAGTGAGGACATCACACCTGGGCACCAAATTCTAGATGCGGTTGAACTAATGCTCTGTAAAGGGGCAGGAATACATCGGGTCTTTTGCTGGATAACACGGATCTCACTTGGAAAAGCACTTTGCGATCACGTTGAGCTGCAGCCCCACATTGGTCCTCCCATTTGAAATCAGTCCTAACGAATATTATTATAAATAATAATTATAGCGACCAAATCGTCACTGGGGAATAGTTTCTTTCACGGAAACTAGCTGCCTGCTACGAGCCACGAGAATCTTCTACCGGGAGTGACGAGCGTTTACGAATCGATCCCAAATCAGAACAATACGTCAATTACGCTGTACTATATTGACAAAGACGATTAAAAAGCAAAATATAACAAACCTCAACGGTAATCGAATACAGGTTTCAATGCAAACCCAACGCGTCCAATAAACGGAAGTCAAACAGCTCAGTTGAGAGCACAAAAAATTACCGTTTTCCAATAACGGTAAACACGGGTAACGGACAAATCAAAATGTGCGGAAGCCGAAGTGCAGTTAAACAAAGGAAAAATGTTCGGGAAAGAAAACTCTCACAGATTTAACATTTAGTTTAAATGTTATTTTCAATTTGAAGAACAAACAAAAAATATCACGGGAAAATTATGACACAAAAAACTTGATAAGGAACACGGGTGTAGGGTGGGAACAAATGTCTCCAGTTCGTTTGATCTTGCTGGACCGAAAGAGGAATTTTCAAGACATCGACGCGGATTCATACACCGCCCACCAAAATTCCTCAAAATCTGAAAAGCAAGTAGAGACACAAACACTGAACTGCGGGGCTCTCCTCTACCTGGCTACCCGACCCGTGTACCTGCGCGACCCATGACAGCGACTCGACGATCAAATGTTTGGTGGTATCTCTGGAGTTGGCAGACCCGAAGACCCGCCTCCCACCTAAAATATTTGCCTTCAGTGTAATCAACGTTCGTCTTCGCATGCAACCGGCAGACTGAATGCTTGGTGGTACTTCTGTGGTCAGCAGATCCGAAAACCCGCCTCCCACCTTAAGCACCAGCCCCCGGGCCCGACACCCAGGTACAGTAGAATAAAGCAAGTGACTTTATTTAGTGGCGAGTCACACACGCCACGTCGCATCACCATCACTGGACACCTGTGGCTTTTTATAGGGAAAATGTTTGCTAGACAAAGACCCACCACGTCCTCCGGTTCTGCCAGCGCCCTACAATAAGCTCATGAATGATATCCTACCCGAACGAGCCTTATGTATTGCATCCTCCAACAGCGACATTTTGCGCCATCTAAACAAGTCTAAATTCCAAAATATTGTATCCGAGTTCCCAAACATAAATGGTTCATCAGGTATACAACCGAAATGTTTACGCCAATCATACGGATTATCGTGCTGACCATACGTCGCCCCAATTAAAGCTGATTCAGTGTCATGTGAACCAGGCGTACTTTTCATTTGGGCTGATTTGGTGTCAGGTGGTCCAGGCTTAGTCTCCATCTGATCCGAATTAGTGTCGGAAAATTCAGTCACAAAATCCAACTGAGCTAATTCAGTGTCAGGTAACTCAGCTTCCTGATCACCATCGACAACACAAAGGTCAATATTCTTAAACATTACACCAGTAGAAACAATTTCTTAACAATTAACGAGACTAACAGGCCTTGCTATTGTATGCGATTGCCCGAAAAGGTCTTTCAGGATTGATCTCGCCCGCTTATACGCACGTTTAGGTGGCAGCATGACACACTCTTCAATAGATTCTTTTGCTATACCTCGGCAATAATTTAGCAAACATAGGAACCTCTGTCCGTCATCAAGAGTTCTAGACTTCCCATAGGTCTCGAACTGACGACAAAATTTCCCGTAGATGCTAGCTGAACCATCAAAAGATATCATTTCTATCTTCGAAAGGTCAGATCTTGGTAAACAACCAGGCGTTTCATTACGAAGAGAGTCTTCTTTCTCCGAACGAGGGTAGTCAGCTACTTCTGCCTTTTGAGGCCATCAATGCGCAAGATAACTTGCAACCTTTCGATTAGTAGCAATATCATGCAACTGTGAATCTGCATCGTCGGATGCAGAAGCAGCAATTTCGGCCATTTCAACCTCCTGTACCGCCTCAAGCAATTTCTCTTTGTGCTGCATTTCGAGAGCTTCACGTTCCTGCGACAGTTTTAGTCGTTCCAAACGCATCTTAGCCTTACGAACAAGGATGTTTGATTCTATCTTCGAACCCCTCAGGCTACCTCGAGAGCCCTCAACAGAACAATGAATGCGCTCACCTGCGGTGTCTTCCGTTCCATTATCGACCAACTGTTGGAAAGATTTGATCTTTACGGCAAAACTGTGGGTAACAGGCATATTGACGTCAGCGAATTCGACGTTGAGTACTGTAGCGTCCACAAATTTGACGTTGAGTACTGTATTTTCTCCAATTGAGACAAATACGGTCCAAATCGAATTCCAACGTTGAGTACTGTATTTTCTCCAATTGAGAAATTACGGTCCAAATCGAATTACAACGTTGAGTACTGTATTTTCTCCAATTGGGACAAATACGGTCCAAATCGAATTCCAACGTTGAGTACTGTATTTTCTCCAATTGAGAAAATACGGTCCAAATCGAATTCCAACGTTGAGTACTGTAGCGACCAAATCGTCACTGGGGAATAGTTTCTGTCACGGAAACTAGTTGCCTGCTACGAGCCACGAGAATCTTCTACCGGGAGTGACGAGCGTTTACGAATCGATCCCAAATCAGAACAATACGTCAATTTACGCTGTACTATATTGACAAAGACGATTAAAAAGCAAAATATAACAAACCTCGACGGTAATCGAATACAGGTTTCAATGCAAACCCAACGCGTCCAATAAACGGAAGTCAAACAGCTCAGTTGAGAGCACAAAAAATTACCGTTTTCCAATAACGGTAAACACGGGTAACGGACAAATCAAAATGTGCGGAAGCCCAAGTGCAGTTAAACAAAGGAAAAATGTTCGGGAAAGAAAACTCTCACAGATTTAACATTTAGTTTAAATGTTATTTTCAATTTAAAGAACAAACAAAAAATATCACGGGAAAATTATGACACAAAAAACTTGATAAGGAACACGGGTGTAGGGTGGGAACAAATGTCTCCAGTTCGTTTGATCTTGCTGGACCGAAAGAGGAATTTTCAAGACATCGGCGGACGGATGCATACAATATAAAATATAATAATAATAATATAATATAATTATAATAATATAATAATAATATAATAATAATAAGAATAATAATAATAATAATAATAATAATAATAATAAATAATAAGCATTACTAATAATAATAAATAATAATAATAATAATATAATAATAATAATAATAATATTAATAATAATAATAATAATAATGATAATATGAATAATAATAGGCCCAGGTTGCTGGCACGTGAGCACTTATTCGGCAACCGTGTGGTCAACTTCTGGAACAAGCTCCCAGATTGTATAGTAAGCCTCCCAAATGTGTTGAGATATAAACAATTTTCAAGGTCAGTGAATATCCGAGAATTCGAATGTGAGATTCTATGATACTGGCCGAGTGTTATGAGTCTTATGATCGATATTCATGATAAATCACTTTATCAGTACAATTAAAACGGTGATTTTTCTACTATTTTGAAAATTATGGCTTGATATTTTCGTGCGCGTGGGCAGTCATCATTGCTTTCTTCTTCTTCTTCTTCTTCTTCTTCTTCTTCTGAATCGAAAGCAGAAGGGATAAAATCCCGTTTGAGCTTCATCACAGTAATAGACATGGGTGACTTCTGCTGACAAGGCAAACCCTGAGAGTAGAGGAACACCACTATATCACTCCGGGGATCAAGTCCATCCGTCTCAACAAATGCTGATCCAACGCGCTTTTGAATAGCTGTTCAGATGGTAGAGACAGGAGCTCTTTCGGTAGAGAGTTCCAAGTGTTCACCACCCGCGCGGATACCGTGCTCGCATTACTCAGCTCCAGCCTTCTGGGCTTCTGCAACTTAAAGTCATGTCCACGAGTCTCCGACTCACCTACTAATCGGAAGTACTGGAGGAACTCGTCTCCATATTGACCGAGAAGAATACGGCGTGTCAGGAGCAGGTCATATCTTTCCCTTCGAAGTTCGAGGGGGTAGAGTTTCAGCAAGCTCCTCCTATCCTCGTACGCGAGTTGGCGCATTCCACAAACCATCTTAGTGCCCCTCCTTTGTACCCTCTCCAAGAGTCGCATTCGCCTTTGGACTGAGGAAATGCAACAGGTAGCCCATATTCCAACAGAGGACGAATGTACACAGAGAAAAGTGTCTGGAACATTTGCGGGGTAATGGACGCAAAGGAACGCCGAATCGCCCAGAGCATCCTGGTAGCGCTGCCTATTCTCCGACAAGTGTCAGCCTTCGACTTCAAGGAATCCATAACCAGAATCCCTAAGTCTTTTTCGACCGTCACCGCTCTAATAGGCTTACCTCCAATAAAGTATTCACCACCAGTGTCATCGGAGTTTATGCGCATGACCACTGTCTTGTCCTCATTGATAGGCAGTGACCAGCGATGTGTCCAACTGACTAAGTCATCAACTGCTTGTTGCAGTTGCTTGTGGCCATCGCAGGAACTGACAGAGGCTCACAGTTTCAGATCATCCGCGAATAAAAGACAATCGATCGCTACCGCGTCCGGAATATCATTCACGAAAACTTTGAATAGCAATGGGCCAAGGACAGATCCCTGCGGCACTCCGGAGCCTGCTATCATCTCTGAAGACAAAACTCCATTCACCTCGACACGGTTTGACCGCCCTGAGATGAATGCCTCGATCCATTTTAGTAGACAACCCTGAATACCCAAACCCTCCTGCTTGACGAGCAATCGGCGGTGGGGCACGCGGTCAAACGCCTTACTAAAGTCGATAAAAATGACATCGACCTCTTGACCAGAATCAGTCAATGCACACCAACTTTCTCGCGCCAGGAGCAGATTACTTACGCATGAGCGATTTTTGGTGAATCCATGTTGTTGTGGACACCAACGCCCACACTCCAAAAGAAAGTGCTCTAATTTCCTTTTGATCAGCTTCTCTAAAATTTTACCGATCACAGAAGTCAATGTGACCGGCCTGTAATTAGCAGGATTACTGGGGTCCCCACTCTTAAACATAGGTTTAATAATACCCTGTTTCCATTCTTGTGGCAAGACCCCTAATGTTACAGATTTTGTAAACAACCTGGCCAGCGGAACGCACAACACTTCTGATAGTGCTCGTAAAACCAACGGATGAATACCGTCTGGTCCTGGCGCGGATTGTGTGTCTAACTGTTCCAACAGGTGTCTAACAGTCTCTACATCTACATCAAGATCAGACAGCACCTCACTGTTATTAGAGACAGAAGGAGGATCACTGTCTTCCAGACAGTACACGGAGGCATACTGCTTAGCCATGGCATCAGCTTTCAAACCATCCTCAGTAATGTCTACCCTATTAGAATCTATCAAATTAGAAATATATGGCGACGCCTTTGTGCGGCGTCGAATGTATGCGAATAGCCGTTTTGGTGCACAAGTGGACTCGTCAACCAATCGCTGCTCGTACAACATACGTTTCCTGCGTTTTAAAAGAACTGTCGTTCGTTCTCAGGTTGCTGTTTCAGGAAGAGGACACGGTAACGTTTGCCTACTCCTTTAAAATACACTTTGTCGATACCTAGACTTTTTCTTTGAGTCAAACTTTTCCGGCATTTAATAATAATAATAATTCGAAGGCCCACACTTTTCGAAGAATAGGCAACACTTACAGGAGGTAAACGTTATCTCCACTACCAATTTTGGCTAGGCTGAAAATGGGTGTAGCATTGAAATAAAAATTCTATCTAACTACTTTTAATTTAGACAATGCGTCAGTGAGCTAGTGGTGTATTGGTCATGTGCTTCGCCGGATCACTGGATAAACGGGATCTTCTTGAGAATATAGAAAAGGTCATCAAGTGGTCTGCTACATAGGATCTACCAGTCAACTTCACTAAAAGCTATTTCTTGTCTAAAGTCATTAAGAAGCTAGAGGTTGCTGGTCCAGATGGTATACTTGAGATAAATGGGGTGCCGAAAGTTCGTCACTTAGGTATAGAAGTTTCACGGGACTTTAAATGGGCTGATCAATGCGCAGCTGCTGCACAACGCGCTAGGAAAGAGCTTTTCCGCCTCCGATCAGTTTTATCATGCAGGTCCCCAGAGGTTTTCATACCATTATACAAAGCGGTCGTCAGACCATATCTCGAGTATTGCGTTCAAGCATGGTCACCTTATTTGGAAAAAGATATTGCCAAGCTGGAAGGTGTTCAACGTTTAGCTACTCGTATGATTGTTGGGCAATCGGGTAGGTCGTATCAGGAAAGATTGCTGAGTCTAGAGCTCTTTTCACTAAAAAGGAGGAGGCTACGTGGGGACCTGATTGAATCCTTCAAAATCATGTCAGGTTTCAGTACTATTCATCCCAATGAATTGTTCGTTCTGGCGCCAAGTGTGGGTACTCGAGGCCACCCATTAAAACTGGCCAAGCGACATGTCAGGTCAAATGTTCGTAAGTTCTTCTTTAGTGAGAGGGTAGTAAATTACTGGAATCGACTTCCTAAAGAAGTTGTTTGTTCTACTTCGGTAGGGGGTTTCAAGAATAGACTTGACTCTGTGTGGCCTTCATTATTTCCTGATTTTTATCCGTGAGGGAATAGTTGGTATGATCCTCATGTTGTCTTTGGAACGCACTAATGCTTCTCCTCACCTATTGGTGAGGGGAGTTTTTCTGTTGCATTCCAGATTACTCTCATACCAGAAGATATTTGTGAAAATATTGTTTGAAGTGGTGGACGCTCTTCTGTGGCATACCACCGAAAGAAATCTGGACGCTCGATTGGCTCGTTAGCCACATACAGTCCTGTGCAAACTGAACTGAACTGAACTAAGTGTCCTGAGGTCGCAGGTTCGAGTCTCGGTGGCGGAATTATTTCCTAAAAATTATTCGTCATCGGATTGAAGACACATCGTTTTTACCAAATAGGATTTTCTAACTTTTATCTCTCTTATCTTAATTTTGATTTCTTCCAAAGCAATCTCCCTCTCCCATTTTATCCGCTCCCTTGATTTTCTTTTCATTTCCATTTCGTTGAGTTTTGCATCTGCTGGTTCAGCGAAACGGTGCACGAATGGTTGCAGAGATTAAGAAAAGGAACTGTGGGGAGAGTCATTAGTGAGAGTGTCATTAGGAAACGTATCAAAAAATGGATCCAGCTCATCAGAGCTGGAACTTTCCTTGAGCACTGCACCCGCTATTACTTGTAGTTTGTTAGTAGGCATTTATTTATTTATTCATTTATTTTTATTAACAATTATCTGCCAGTGGTTTATTTGAACTTCTGTCGCTTTGGACAAAATTGTAATTGAGATAAGGGATATAGAAGTTAGACAACGCTATTTGGAAGAAATGATGTGTCTTAAATCCGATGACGAATTATTTACAGGAAATAATTTCGCCACCGGGACTCGAACCTGGACCTCACGACTGCAAGGGTAGTGGTTTTAACTTCTACCCTTACAGGATGCTCTGTACAATTTGGCGTTCACATACGGACCTTACCACGCATATGTTTCAGACGCTATTCTCAAAAAATGACCTGTGTAAATGGACAAAAAATTATCCACTGTCCTTTTTCTTACTGCTCCTTACCCAACTGACACAACTGCCAAATGATTGGGAGTGTTATAGAAAAGTACGAAATCACTACACGGGACTAGTGCACTAGGACAAATTTGATTATCGAAGTAAACTCACTGGTCAATTCCTGGAAAACAACAAGCTCTTGTACAAATTTATCAACAATAAACGGAAGGTTCAGACTGGCATCCTTTTACTTACCACCAGTATAGGTTTGACGACGACATCAAAGGATGCGGCAAATATTTTTAAATCACATTACCTGACAATTTTCCAAAACCGCTCTCTAATTTTCCCTATGCTTTTGACCCCATCACCTCAAACTTTTTGTATTATGTTTTCTGCTAACATAGTTTGAGAAAAAATCATGCAACTTCGACTCAACTCATCACCGGGTATCGACCGTATCACACCAAAAGCATTATGGCAGTTGCCGACCAACTTTGCGAACCGCTCGCGCCATATTTCCAAAAAATTGATGGATAATCTGAAGTCCCTACTGGTTGGAAAGAAGGTATCATCACTCCCGTTTTCAAGGGTGGAAGCCGTAGTGATCCTGTCAATTACCGTGCAGTCACTTATCTCCCAGTGTTATGCGAGGTGATGGAAGCGATTGTTGCCGATGAAATTATGGCATTTGTGAATAGTTCCTATATCGCTGCAGAACAACATGGATTTCGTAGAGGGCATTATTGTACTACTAATTTGCTTTTAGCCAGAGACTACTGGACTAAACCTGTTGATGAATGTCAGGGCGTGGACGTCATTTACTTGCATTTCTCCAAGGCATTTGACCGAGTTGACCATGCGATATTGCTTAACAAGCTACAAGCACTAGGTATTCCACCCGTGTTGCTGTCCTGGGTAGCTGCATTCCTACGTTCACGAAACCTTCGGGTACGTCTTAGACAGACCCTTTCAGAGCCATTCCCAATTCAGTGTGGAGTACCTCAGGGGTCCGTTCTTGACCCGCGTCTATTTTTGATACTTATCACCATTTCTCCTGTTCGCAGATGATATCAAGATTTTGCGGGTCATCATCTCACCCAGCGATACAAGGAAACTTCAATCCGACCTGGATTCATTACACGCATGGTCTACGATCAACCGCTTACTATTCAACACTGAAAATTGTCACGCATTACGCATTTGTCTTCCTAGTGACCCTGGCTATATTCTGAGTGGCACAATGCTCGCTGTCACGATGTAAGGAAAAGATCTCGTGGTGATTATACAAAATGACTCGAGCTGCTCTGCTCAGTATAGTAGAGCTTCAACCGTGGCAAATAGAAACGTTGTGCTTTTAAAACATGCGTTCAGAACAATCGATCCACATCTCTTCCCGTTTCTTCTTCAATCGTACATTAATCCACACTTGGAGTATGCTGTCGCAGCCTGGAAACCATGGTTGAAACGTGATCAGCACGCCCTAGAGCAACCGCAAAGACGTTTTACAAAGCTTGTCAAGGGGCTTAGCTTCGTCAGCTACGAGGAACGTCTTAAGACTACAAATATTCTCTACAGTCTATTGTCGTATCCGAGGTGATCTGATCCTTGCGTATCGGATATTGACGGAAGAAACTCACCCATGTAATGGTATGCTTAAAATGGCCCCATACTCAGCAAATCGTGGTCATCACCTGAAGTTGCACATCTGCATAGTAGATTGGACTGCCGCAGACACTCATTTGCTGTCCGGATTCCTCGTGCTTCGAACGCACTACCCCTTTCGGTTATTTCTGCCCCATTCCTAATTATTTTTAAAAACTCCTTGACCTCCATTTTTCTAACACGATACACAATTCTTGGTTATGCTTTTTTCACGATTATATTCTTTGTGATATTGCAACATATCTTTTCCTCTTTCCACAGCGTTTCCTGTCCCAACAAATATTGATCACGTATCCATTCGGCCACTTTGCTGAACTGCTGAAACTTCTTCAGACTCAATGTGCTAACTATCCTGTGTTTACTCCATTAAGCCTGTAGCTTTTTTCCACAATACATTATTGTCTATTGACTACCCGCTTTGTACATTTCATTGTTTCTGATAAACGGCACCATATCTGTATCTGTTCCAAGTGTTCACCACCCGCGTGGATAGCGTTTTCGTATTACTCAGCTTAAGCCTTCTAGGCTTTTGCAACTAAGGGTTATGTCCACGAGTCTTGGACTCACATACTCATCTGAAGAAGCGGAGCGACCTTATTGACGGAAAAGGATGTTGCAGATAAGGAGAAGATCAAACCTTTTCATTAGAAGTTCTTTGGGGTAAATTTTAAGTAAACTCCGTCTATCATCGTACGCAAGGTGGCGCATACCATGCACCATCATAGTACCCCTCCTTTGTACCTTCTCCAATTCAATATCAGTATCGGCATTACAGGTATACAGTCTACCCAATCAAAACCGGTGCGCAGATTCTTGCGGAGATGTGCTTGAAACCACATGTATTTTCCAGAATTGTTTCGTAGAAAGTTTGGTTCGTGTACATCTGGAAGTTTATGCGTTATGAAACCGCGATAGACTCGTTGAATTGCAGATTCTGAAAGCTTCCTTGCGTACCGAAAGAGTATACTGAGCTCCTTGCCGAAGATGCTCTGATTGTAGGGACAGGTGCTCGTTCGGCATCGAGTTTCAATTGTTTACAACACGCATGGATAGTGTGCTCGGCTTAATCCTACTAGTCTTTTTTGCAACCGAAGTTCATGTCCACGAGTACTTGATTCGCCTACTAATCGGAAAAACCACAGGAACTCGTCACCATATTAGCTGAGGATGATGCAACGCATCACGAGCAGGTCGAACCTTTGCCTTCAAATTTCTAGCTGGTAAATATTTAAATTGATCAACCGTTAGTAAACAGAGCTTAAACCGATCACAATCGCTGTTAGCAATACCCATGTTAGTTAGGAAATCGTCGGATTCCTGCATAACTAGCTGTTTCAGCATTTCTACTGTCTGTGTGAATGAAGGGTCGCGTGGTTTTTGTGGCAAGATAAAGTTACAATATTTATAGAGTTCACTGTGGCAGAGCGTTAGAAGTATGATTTGAACGTTCCAGGCATCGTACTGTGTGGCAAAATCAACGCGAAACAAATTTACAAACATACGAAAACACGTTTCAAACGTAATATTGTCGAAATTAAATTCATGAATAACATTTGCGATACCATCCACGGACGGTGGAGCGCAGCTGCTCGCTTGAGTACTCAGCATTTTACTTTGAACTAGTTATTCCATCAACTCTATCTGCTGCTCAACAAAATTTGTAATATACTCTGATCCATTTTAACTATAAAAATAACCCCTTCACCAATAATGTTTGTATTATACCCGAACGCCTAAGACTGAAAACTTTTATACTATTAGTCACTATTGACTCACTAAATCCAACACTAGACGTTGCAAGAACAAAGGCAGGCCTTCCATGCAGAGCTTTCAGTGTATCTGGCCAAAAGGCAGAATAGGCGCGTCTGTATTTATACTCTGTTTTGGCGAAAACAATATGGCAGTCTAAATTGATACTCTAAAATTAAAAAAAGGTTTCAAAAGATGTAATGAGTTTTTGGGAAAATAATTATATTTCACCAACAATAACAAGCTTTCCTCAACATTTAAATTGACACCACATAAGATTAATCCAGCTATCCAAGAAAATGTCTACCAAAATATCGCCTTGGAACATGATTTTGTGTCGTATCACCTAGAATAAAAAGCTTCTAAGAATTTTTATTTTTTCTGATCCCAAACGAGTCGCCCCAACTTCGGCTAGTTCAACTTTGAGGGCTTTTATCTGCTTGACCCAATTCAGAATTTGGCCACCCTTACAACGATGCCATTACGAGTTAGGAGTGGCAAACAAAACATCGTTAGGAAAACGGTGGCCTAACCACCGACGTCCAATCATCTTAACTTATTTTTTTGATATTTACACCGCTATTAAACGTTTTGTTACCGATATGTTATGTAATCGTGTCAGCTAACTCTCGCTCACTTTGAAATAATCTCTTTGGTAGCAATGTTAATATAGTGAAGCAGATCAAGCTGCATAGACTACACCGGTTTTACTGACGTTTCACGGATGCTAGAACACAAACTTTCCTAACCGTTTCTTATCGCGGTGCCACATCCCAATTTTCGTAGATCTCATGACAGACTGCTAGTAACCTTTAAAATGTCGGCACAGCTCGTTTTCCGCGCTGAGGTCCCCGCGATCAAATATCGCAGTGGCTAGTTACGCTTCTGGATGTCTATGCAGCGGATTAGTATTAAAATGCATAATCCCTAATGTGCAGTACTTATGTGTTTGTGCAGCCAACACCGTCCTAAATTGATTGGCCACCGGTAGTGAGCTGCATGCTGAAACACGTTGGGTCTCACTACCATTTCTATTTTCTTTCTCATATCTGTCTAAGCCTGGGCAACTTGACAGTATCTTAGCCCACGTGCCGTCTCTGACTGTGCGGCACTTTGTCTGGACCAGACTTGTGCTTTCATACCATAATCTGCACCCGGATTACATAAGCAGTCTGCTCAGCGGATGTTGTTCGCACATGCACACGAAATAAACAATTTGCTGCTAATATATTTTTGGTGCTCACATCCCTATTCCTTACAATCATGTGATTAGTGCAGCATGTAGGGGTGTGATCAATTGTCTTGATCTCGCCCGTCTATCATAGGATTGATCTATTGGGATTGATCCAGCAAATGCTATTTAAACCTGAACGCTGTTTGTACTGACACCATTGGTCTGATAATACTTTGTTAGAAGCGAAATGTTACCAAAAATCTGCTCTCATTGCAAACTTTCTTCTCATGATTATGGATTCCCGATCGGTCTCAAATATTTTCGAATACCAGGATAGAAATTGATTGGCTCTTCAGGTTCAGGGCTACGTTCCTGTAATTGATCTGAGTTTAACAAGCATTTGATATGTGCTTTTTAAAAAGCAGGTCCAACATGGCTAAAAATTCAGTTTATTGACGACACTTCTTGGTCATAATGCTTGCTTATCTTGTTTTTATCAAATTGAACGAGTATTTACATGTTTTACGTTTGCGCAGGTGATTTCACGGTTAGAATATCCAGCTTCATGTCTTGAATCAGGTCTGTCCAAGCGTCAGTCGAAGGCGAGATCGGTGCAGATAATTAAAAACCCCGTTTCTACCCATGATGCTGTAGACCCATGGGTGAAATTTTGTCTTCCATTTTGGTGAGATTGTGATGCTGGTGTTATCCCCAGCACTATTTGGTATTTGCTCGAGTTACACATCCAAGCGCACCCTACAAGGCAGTCGTAGTTGGGTGAAACAAACTTATATGAGCTAGCTATCTTTCAACTGGTTTTCAATCTGGAATTTTTCCTCGGGACTTTTCCTAAGCCTTCCTACAATGGTGTATATCGCTTTTTACACAGAGATGAACTGCATCTAGATGGATGCTACCTCACGTGTTGAGCTCAATTGGTCCACCCTTGCCCCTTCTGTCCGCGAGAGCATATTTGCGTAAATTGTAAAACCCCCTCGTAAATACTTAAAGCTGGATGTCTTTGTCAAAGGCCATCTGAGACGTACATCATACGGAAGCGGTTAAAATGCTATCGGACTCTTCGTTTGACTCAAGTAGTTTGTTCTTTGCTTGACACTTTGTCTGGTTCTAGACCTGTGCTTCGTGATGATGTTTCGGACAACGAGACAATTAATGGGTTACACTCTGCTCATAACCAGATCTATCGGATGGGTGTCTCCACTGGTGTCAGTACTGTATCTGTCATAAGAAAATAAACTGCGGGCTTAATATAATGCTGATGCCTTCTAGTAAAACTCTGGTACAACTTGAAAATACCTGCCACTTCACTTTCGAATGATAGTTATTCTCTCTTCAAATATGGATTTTTTACCCTCCATGAATATGTTTTCGTTCATTTTACCCATGTTTTCTATTCGGTTAAGCTGTTCATATACGAGGTTATTTGGGGTATTTAGAGGATTCCGTCTCGTTACTCGTTTATAGGTGTTGAATATAAAACTGCAATTTTAACACAAAACCTTTAATCATTGAAATGATATTACGCTATATTTTATCAACTCAGACATAATATTCACCCTCTTCTTTTTCATTGTATATATGTATCATTTACTTTCAGCGGTTCTTGCGTGCCAGATGAATTTACTCTCTATGTGTCCTACTGATGGCCGAAGCTGTTAGACCGAAAAAATCGAAAGAAAAGGTTTTTGAAATGTATCCTTTTAACCATTTAGATCTCAGAACTTATTCGTCAACTAGAGAAAATTTCTGTGCCTGACGAATCTCAGTCAGAAAATGAAATCGATATCAGAGATTCGGTTGAGAATACGGTTACAAGTTTGAATAGTGCCACCCAGATTACTCAAGACCGCACTTCTATATCCGAATGTGTTACTGAGACACCTACTACCCAATATATTCAAGAACTCGCTTCTTTATCCGAACCTGTTAATGAGACATCGGCTACCCCATCCACTCAAGAACCTAGTTCTCGACCCCAAATTGTTGCTGATACACCGACTACCCAGTCTAGTCAACATTCCACTGATATACCCGAACTTGTTACTGAAAAACCCACTGAAGAATCAGCTGATGCATGCAATGAAGCAGCCATTGACCCTTCCGAACTGCCCTCAACTAGTAGAATCGCACAGGAATCTGTAGAATTAGTTGATTCCGAACATCATACTGCTACAGTGACTTCAGAAACGGTGCAGCCTTCTGCTCCCTCGGTTGCTGTTATTCCCGAAGAGTATTGTTTACCTCCAGCGATTGAACCCGATTCCCTGCAGCGTATTTATGTGAATAAATCATTGGAATATATATCCACGGACGAGTTAAACTTTATCGAGGTTGGTCCGTTTGCGTTAAAGCTGATCTGTAGGAACTGAAGCATCATAACTTCGATCGTGATAGAAGGCATCCTTTTCAAGTTTTGATAACGCAGTATTCACACGACTGGAATTCGTGGAAGTACGCACTGGATCGTTCAAAATCTGTATGCAATGAGCTGGAGATGCTCGCAAATCGTGCTTGGAAATTATGTCACAGATCATCTACCGTTTCTGTACGTTTTTCATTTCTATAACCCTTTTTTCATAACCTTAATCGCTGAAGTATATGTATCTCTAAAGTATGCCTCATTGGTGATGTTGATTGTTTGCTAAACTGACATTGGAATCTCTTTTACTCTGATGGTTTAGGTTACACCCATTGATTGAATGTTTCTCGGCTCCATGCCTAGTGGTCTGGCATAAAATGCATTATCACAACGACACTCATAATCTGTTTATGTTTGTCTGCTGTTTACACACCAACTTTAGTTCTGACTATATATATCTTTTAAAAACATGCAACATGAGAAAGAAGAACATACGAAATTTGCTGAAACTTCTGAAATCGTTGTTTCGATTGATGCTACGAACTCCCCCGTAATTTTATTAAAGCCTTTTTAGATATAATCGTGACAAAGATTTATCAGATGAGTTGCCGAACGCATTTTCTGTACTTTTATTCAGTTTGATCACTTGGATCATCTTTTCTCAAACGTGATTTGAATGCCAGAACGAAATGAACATTGATCTCATTTAACTTGACAACATTTACTCCCGAGCGGTATCTTTCTCGAGCTTACGGAAGGAGAATTTAAGCCATACAATCATGGGGTACTTCTGTACTGTGCAGGTTACACCGTGCTTTATTGCTTTTCCATGGGTCCTGGGCTGGATGCGAAAACACTCTGGAGTATCACCACCTTTCCCTGTTTATTTAGACCTGTTCAGCCTGACAGTATTTAGGCCCACGAGTAGTCTAAGACTCTATGACACTTTGTATACATCCAAGCTTTTGATTTAATTCATTTAAATTCAAGGAGCTAGCTGAATATTATTGGCTAACATTGTCCATTCGCTAAATTCTATTAAAAATCTTGTATATACTTCAAATTGTTTTCATACATTCATGCTTTTCGATTAATTGTAGCCAAAAGCCAATCTATTCACTATGACGAAAACTTTCATGTCTTGACCGATATCTATCTATCTATAGTTAAAATCTAGCAAATCAGTGATTGTAGCATGAATGCCCCATCGTGCATTGCCGTACAACTCAATGGGGGCTTTTATGCTTTCCATTTTGTTTGGCTATCCTACTGTAATTTTTGTGTGATCACGCCAATGTCTTATGGTTTATTACAAACGCAGTCTTGCACTACATACATAAATTTGTAATCTATTTCTTTGCTGTCTCTTTTTGTATGTGCAGGGAAAATGTAAAGACGGTGCCACGGTTTCTTTAATGTACGAATTTGATGAAGCTGAGCTGGATGTACATGTTGTACTGGAATTACAAGAAACCGAGCAAATCCTTCGCTGGATTGTGCTTGAAGAACTTCCGATGCTCGCGTTTGAACTTGCTCGTTCACGGTACGTGTCACCCTGGATCGAAATCAAGTTGGTCCGTTTTTAGTCAACTGCTTAATTATTGTCTTCTTCTGTCCCACCCTTCCCCATCTTTTCAGTTGCATGGTCCGTGATTATTATTAATATTATTATTTGATTAATTTTCAGAAACGGGATTCACACGTATTTGATCGACGTATTTGTACGTTCTTCCACACACCCAAGTTCGGATTCTTCGCCGCGTTCTAATCGTAAGTCACGCTTTCCGCTGTTTTCTTGCTCACTGTTCCTAATTTTTCTGTCTCAACCCGATGATTATAAGATTCCCAGGTTGTGGTCCAAGAGATTCGCCTCAACATCGTGTTCAGAGGCTGTCTTGTTGTAGACATCTTCTTGGAGTGCGTGATTAATCTTGTATGTTGGCCATTGAAGTGGCGAGGAAAGCCTGTTTTGATGCACGACTGTGAACACTGCAAAGAATCAGTCCTACTGATCTCGCTCTACTAGTTCACAACACTTGCTTGAATGCATGTTTGATTCGTGGTGTAGGCACTGCATCCTGGTATGTCTGTTCCAAATGTTCTACAGCTTCATTGGCTTTGTAGCTCGCCCCCTCCCCATCTTTTTATGATTGTGAACGTGGCATGGTTGTATGACATTTGCTACCGGTTTAAGACTCCATGATGAGTTCTCCTTTCGCACAGTGCTTATTTTTGTCACCTCACTCAACACCCTTTTTCTCAGTTACACTGGCCCCACTGGATGACGTCAGGCGAACTCATCTGCAACACCTTCGCTCGGTTTGCTCCATACTGTTCGCCACCCTTCGTCAGCATCATCTCATTTCATCCACCCCGGATCCCGATTTCGAACGGCACGTTTCCGATTGGCTCTTATTGACGGTATGTACTACTTTCCACCATCATTGTTCCTCACCCGATCGCCACATCTCGCTCAATGGATACATCTTTTTCTTTTGACGACAGGGCAGCTTTTTTCTTATCGATTGTCGACCGATCGATCATACATTCATGCTCATGCATTTGCTTCGGCTTCCTTCGAGACACTTGCGATTGCTGTTGGGCTTGCTCAATCCACCCGATCCAACCGATCCATGCCATCGATCTGCCTCCCTCGGTGCTTTTCTTCACAGACCGCAGGTGGAATTGTTGCTGGCATTGTTTGCAATTTGTCTGCGTCCGGTAAGGTAGGTTTCTTACTGCTGGTATATCTGCAGGCATGTGCAATTATGCATCTATCTATCTATCTATCTATCTATCTATCTATCTATCTATCTATCTATCTATCTATCTATCTATCTATCTATCTATCTATCTATCTATATGCACTCTTTCCATTAATGTCGGTTCATTGCCATCGTTGCCAATGTGTCGAGCCAAACACTCTTACCTTCTCTTGCACCCCATCCAGGTATTGCACTTGTTCAGCCTTGGCTAAACAAGAAGTGAGCCTTTTCAAACCACTCTTCCCAGTTAGTGGCTAACCACAAGCCACTTTATTCGAGTCTGTACCACTGGACGCATAAAGCGCTCGGCGTGGTAAGCGTTCGGGGTTCATGCTCAGGACGTGTCCTAACCAGAGGAGACGACGTTGGTTAATGTCTGTCTGAAGGCTAGTGCCGTTGCTTCCTAAACATCCTAGGCCTTGCCAACCTTAAGGTTTCTCAGCCTACGTGCGGTACTTTCATTGAATCCAGCCTTGTGATTTCTATTTCACGCATTGTTCTTTCCCATATTATGTTGGAGTTAACGACTCCCGTTCCAATCGAATTTAGCACTATGCAAATTCGTGTGGGTCTCGCGCGTACACATCACGTGACTTCTTCATTTGCCTCACTGTTTTCGTAATAGATCTCACGTGCGAATGCATCGCGGCCATGGTTTTAACCCATTCCTATCGTATGAACAGCGGAGCACAGGAATCAGTCAGTTTATCCACCGCTGAGCTATGTGACTCGAATTGCTTTTACGTTTGGCATATTTCCTCTTTGATTTAGAATGATCCCTACCATCTCACCGCGATTTCCGCTTTCTTATGTGTCTAGGCCTGGCCAACCTGACAACGTGTTAGCTCACAAGCGGTCTATGTCCGTGCTTGGATCATCCACGTGGTTTCATACATGCAGTGTTGCCCAGTACAAACTTAATTTTTACTTTACTTTTGTGCGACTATCCCCCCTTGGAGAACGAGTCGGCTTCAATGAAGGTTCTTGTTGATTTGGGTACAAGGCGGCGTCCCCAGCACCACTCGGCGTTTGTTTGCGTCAGCTTCTCTAGCCTTTGCACAACCAAGTGCAACCCGCAAGGCAGCAGGGAGTGGCAAGAAAGAGGTGGTCTACCAGACTCTGTTCCAGGTTAGTATTGTTTGGGTTTTCTCCCGAAGCCTTTCCCGCGATCGGGGATCCCGCAAGGCAGCGGAGGTTTAAAATCAGGGTTTTCCTTCCCATATATGAAATGCCCTCCCAGGCTAACGAGCTACATGTGCCCGAAGCAAACTGGTTTTCAGGCGCCAGTCACTCGCCTTCGCCTTTTCTCCTGTTGGTAGAAGTAGTTCCGCCGGGCTCGGGGAGCCACTCGTGCAGGCCAGAAGCTGGACTTGCTTGTCAGAGGCTATTTGAGACGCTTGCCATATGGGAGCATTTTATAAACAGTGGGAGATTATCCCGACTGCCACCCCCGGCTATGGCAATCTACATCTAACTAGATAATCCTACTGTTCTTCTTGGCACCTCTTACGATTCAGTGATCGGAGCTCATCATAGCTTATTCTCACTATACCTAGCACTGATCTGCAATTTTATAGTATTTCAGTACTATGCAGGCAACACCGTGCTAAACGGATCTGAGCTGCAAACTGAAACACGCTGGAGTATCAATGCCATTTTCTATTTCTCATATCCTTCTAGTCCTTGGCAACCTGACAGTATCTTAGCCTACATGCGGTCTCTGACTGTACGGCACTTCGCCTGGATCAAACTTGTGATTTCATACATACATGTATACATACCCAGGGCGACCACGTTAAAAGTTATTTCACACATTCTGCTACTTTATACACGGACAAAACAGCACAACTGATTTCATGCTCAAACTATTTCGCAATCTCCAATGTTATTGTATTCAAATTCCTATTCTCTCAAGATAACACCATGCTAAATTGGTTTGCAACGGTACTGAGCTGAATGAGTAAAGACGCTGACTGGGGGTACCACTACCATTTTCTGTTTCCTCGTCTGGACAACCTGACAATATCTAAGCTCACGCGCATTCTTTGACTATGCCGAACTTTGCTTGGCTCCAGGCTTTTGATTTCATGCATGATGCGTTATACATACCCATTTTGCAACTGGCTGGGGGTATGGAATTTTTTAGCTTTCTCAAATACTATTAAACGACAGGTTCGAATGCCGATCACGGCGTCGACGTTGTGAAAGCTATGCCTTCATAATCATAGCCGAATATGACGTGAATCGATGTGTTTGTATCTTTTCTACGGTTGTTTAGTTTGTTCCAAATACACGGATTCATTGAAGTGGATTAGAAGTGCTTCAGCTCCTAACATCTTCTGCGCGAACTGTCCAACATTCACTCCCGTAAAGCAATGCTATCCTTACCGAGGTGGAATATATCCTTCCTTTTAAACTCAAATCACGTCTCTTTCAGAGGCACTTGAGTTTAGTGAATGCAAGTCTTGCCTTAGCAATTCTGCACGTGATTTCCTCCTCTATCCGGATGTGCAATTTGCACGGATGTGCAATGGTACAACATTTATGTGCTGTGCGGCTAACATCGTGCTAAATTGATTGGCCAACGTTAGTGAGCTGCATGCTGAAACACGCTGGAGTCTCACTGCCATTTCTATTTCCCCCCTCATATCTGCCCAGGCTTTGGCAGCTTGACAGTATCTTAGCCCACGTGCAGTCTCTGACTGTGCGGCACTTTGCCAGGATCAGGCTTGTACTTTCATACCATCATCACCATAGCACAGTCTGAAGTACCCCGATGTGTTTGTATTATTTCTACGGCTGCTTAGTTTGTTCCAAATACACGGATTCATTGATGTGGAGTGGAAGCGCTTCAGCTGCTGGGAGACATTAAGTAATCTTGGCTGGATTTGTTTGCGCTTCTTTGTCTTCGAACATTCACTGCTTGCTGGACAACAGCATTATATTAATATTACGGCGATTTACCACTTTCTACTCATATCGTACACTTCAACCCGATTCTTTCTCGTTTCACACACCACACGACAATCCCACATCTTTTTACGTTTCCAATTACAGAGAACGAAGTACTCATGTCTCAGTTCCCGCGGTCTCTGCACACGACATCGCTAACCAACCACACTCCGATCCCCCATGGACCGTCGTCGATTCCGGTGGGGAAAGTGATGTAGAGGATAACCACGATTCACCTGCCGACCCATCACCATTGGCCATCGAAGCTCCTGTTGATGAATCTCCCATATATATTGCTCCACGAGATTTGAATCGTCTTCTAAGACAGTTGAACTTGGAACGCTTGCTGCGCTTCTTGGCCGACCACTCTTGGACAACATCACCCACCCCCGAGAACGACATGATCACTCTGATGGCTTTCGCGGACAGGTTGATGCGCTTGATAGAAAATTGCGGCGAGATTTACAACCAACATGTTGATTCCCCGAGACCAAACAATCATTTGGGTGCTTGGCGTTTGTTAGCCAAACGTCTTTCGCATCTAATCTGGTATGTGCAATATAAAGAGTGAATGAGTTACTGATATTCTATTCGAGTCTATTTCACATTGTTATTTTTAAATCCTTCGTAAGATCCAAATGTAAACCCTAAGCGCGTGAAGTCGCCTAGACTAGGCTCAGATCAGTTTGCTTGTGGGTATAATATATCTTGTATCGAGACCCAAAATCTTTTATTGATCACAAATTGCCTTCCATGGTCAATCTTACTGAACTCTCCTCATCTCAGATTTATCTTATTCCATAATTTTATATCTAAACCCCTGTCACCTAAGAGTATCTCTTACTCCTGTTGACCTCAGAATGCACGTTGTGCAGTATTTTTGTACTGCGGGGATAACTCTGTGATTAATTAGCTTGCTCTGAAGTGTAATCGTGCAGCATTTCTGTGCTGTGCGGCTAACATCTTGCTAAATTGATTGGCCAACGGTAGTGAGCTGCATGCTGAAACACGCTGGAGTCTCACTACCATTTCTATTCCCTCCTCATATCTGTCTAGGCCTGGGCAACCTGACAGTATCTTAGCCCACGTGCAGTCTCTGACTCTGGGGCACTTTGCCTGAAAAACAGGCTTGTGCTTTCATACCATACCACGTACTGGTAGTAAGCTGCATGTGGAAGCTTGCTAGAGCCTCACTACTATTTCCATTTTCGAATTTCTGTCTAGGCATGGGCGACCTGACAGTATCTTAGCCCACGCGCAGCCTATAATTGTGTGCGGCACTTTTCCTGGATCCAGAATGATGCGCCCATACATTACACATACATCTTGACCTCAGCGAAAATCTCAGACTCATTTCCTTCTCCGTTCTTGATTCAGCTTACTCGTATCCGCTGTGCGTTCCCACGTTCGTTACTTGTGGACACGCTCGGAACGCGATCACTCCGATTTCTACCAAGTCTTATCACAATACGATGCCTTCTGCTTGCGGGCCACACGCTGCTTGCTCTCCGGTTGTGGCTTACCGTCAACACATCGTGACGCGGTCCGTCTGGTATGCTGGCGTAGCCTGGCATCTTTATTCCCATTGGGCCTGACGGCCACGCAGGCCAAGTATACATTACTACAAACCATTTTCACATCTCTACTTCCCAACTGGAACCCTCCTCCGTTATCCTCGATCACGTCCGTCTCCGTGGATATCATCGAACCGCTTCATCGCGCACTGCTTACCACCGGATTAAACGACCTCGCTTTGGAGGCAATTGTGCAGGTTTTGGGAAAGTTGGCTGTTGCCGAATGTCGTCCTTCGTTCGCCGTCTCGGGAGATCAATCAACCTGGACGTTACCTTCGCTGGAGGCGGATTTGGTTCGGTGCATAGTACGAATTTTATTCGGGGTTAGTGTGCGATTGTTGTGTTTTCCGTTTCCACAGTGTTTTTATCACTGGTAAAGATCCACAGACTACTCAAAGCGGTCTGTGTTATATATTACCAGAGTAGAACCCAAGTAATAATTACCGGATGGCATAACACTGAAAACGTTTACACTATTGTATGTATGTATGAAAGCACAAGCCTGATCGAGGCAAAGTGCCGCGCAGCCAGAGACTGCACGTGGGCTAAGATACTGTCAGGTTGCCCAGGCCTAGACAGATATGAGGAAGAAAAAAGAACGGGAAATGGTAGTGAGACTCCAGCCTGTTTCAGCATGCGGCTCACTACCTCTGGCCAATCAATTTAGCACGGTAGTAGCCGCACAGCACAAAATACTGCACGGTTGCACCTCCATGCAACACCTCCGTTGACACTATTAATCACTATTGACTAAGTAAACTCAAAACTACACGTAGCAAGAACAAAGGCAGACCCTTCAGACAGAGAGCTTTACCGAGACCAAAAGGCCATTAGGTTGCGGTTCGTTTGTATTTCTACACTGTTTCTGGCGAAATACAATATGGCCGACAAATAGACCAATCAAAATCGAGAATCATAAAATCAAATGGTTTTAAAGGTTATAGTGAGTTTTTGAGGAAAATAATAATAATTCCTCAACAGTCCCCTCACAGGTAATTGCTTTCCTGTCCTCTGTTAAATCCTGTGCATCATTGTCTCTCCAGCTCCTTGAGGACAGTGTTTATCACTTGCAACTGTGCCGTCGATTTGTCGAACAGCATCACAAATAATGCGCAGCGAATGTCTAGACGCAGGCTTGTGCATACATCCATTGCTTATCTGAAACTCTCAGCGTTCGCTTAATTTTCATGGGCTTTGTTGATCCCCGCCTCACCTCCCTGGGCTTGTGCTGACCCCGAATATACACTTTTTTCCCTGCGGAGACTTTGTCGCACGCTCGAGAGAGAGCACTTTTGCATTCGTTACTTGGTCTAGGCCCGGGCAACCTGGCAGTATCTTAGCCCACGTGCAGTCTCTGACTGTGCGGCACTTTGCCTGGATCAGGCTTGTGCTTTCATACCATCATACCATACCACATCACTCGTTTCCGAGGTCTGTGATACTATCGTAAGCCGTCCGCTGTTTACCTTATACCATCCCGTGAAGCACGCACTAACATTTTCTTCGTGCAATCTTTTATCTGGGTTTCTTACGTCCAGCTCACCGTATACCATGCTCGTGAATCCGCCGCAAACACTTCACAACATTCCGTTTCGATCGGATCGATACCTATCGTCCCGGACTGTGGCCGTGGCCAACTGGTGAACATCGCCTCTGTTCACGTATCCGTTGCGCTGCCCTTGTTGTACGAACTGATAGTCGATTCTGGAGCGAAGCTGGACGCTGACCCAACCTACACGCATTCGTCGAAGCGGCCTTCTTTCTTCACGTCTCGGCAACCTTGTCTTCTTCCTGGTCCTAAAGAGGTATGACCATGTTTGAAAGTTTTATGCCCTCACTCATATTTTCATAACATCTTTTATTTTGAATGCATACGTTTTCTGAAAACCGGCACGATCAGATCCCGTCAGGTTGAAAGAATGTGGTATCGATAGGAAAAGTTGAAATTTTGAAGGCACTGTTAAATTAGATTCACACAGCCAAGGAATATGTTGTTGACGGCCTTCGGTCAATGTCGACCACGAATGTTCATCACATTACTAAACAGTCTGATTCGGGAGTTGCAATTGCTCCTGAAACCTTCACAGTACTCGGCTGATCGCCGTCGTTTGCGCGTTGTTGGTGCCGACAGCAGCGCTTGCTCTTCCCCAACTTGAAGATGGCACTCCACGATTTCTGACATTCGTGTGATGAGTTGAGATTAGCAAGTCGACCTTTGGGCACTTGCGGCACAAAGACGTTTGCAAAAGAGATATAAATGCTCTGTGCATTGTCTCTACGAGTCAGGAAGAACTTGCACTCACTTTGAAGCGTCAATCCAAGCCGGGGAAGAGCAGACACAGTTCCTGGCTGCTGAGCGTACATCACACCGCTGGCGTGCAACTGACGCCGATCGACCAAATACTGCCTATCTCCGGGAGCGCTACGGGAGAGATGACCACTTTCGAATCGAACTATTTAGTCATTCGAAACGCTGCGGAGCGTGAAACCATCATGCGCTTCTGATGTATATCCATGGAGGAGGCCAACAACATCTTGTGGTTTCCTATTTCTTTCACCAACGTCTCGCAACTGCAAGGCAGCATACACTGACGTAAAATACGACACAATACATATCTTTCTTTTCTTTTGTGCGACTATCTCCTCCTGGAGGATGAGTCGGCTTCAATGAAGGCTCTTGGGGATTTGGGTACAAAGCGGCGTCCCCAGCACCACTCGGTGTTGGTTCGACTCAGCTTCTCTAGCCTTTGAACAACCAAGTGCGACCTGCAAGGCAGCAGGGAGTTGCCGGAAAGAGGTGGTCTACCAGACTCTGTTCCAGGTTTTTCCTCAGGGTTTTCTCCCGAAGCCTTTCCCGCGATCGGGTATCCCGCAAGGCAGCGGAGGTTTAAAATCAGGGTTTTCCTTCCCTTAGATGAAATGCCCTCCCAGACTAACGAGCTCCATCTGCCCGAAGCAAACTGGTTTTCAGGCGCCAGTCACTCGCCTTCGCCCCTTCTCCTGTTGGTAGAAGCAGTTCCGCCGGGCTCGGGGAGCCACTCGTGCAGGCCAGAAGCTGGACTTGGTTGTCAGAGGCTATTTAAGTCGCGTGCCATATGGGAGCATTTTATAAACAGTGGGAGCTTATCCCCACTGCCACTCCCGGCTATGACAACCTTTGGAAATGAACTTATGTATTCAGTACAACCTCTTGTTTGAATCAACCCGAGTTTGCACGCTTTTCCATCACCGATTTGGACTTTCTTTTGTTTTGCCTGGTCCCGTAGCTTCCACCGTCGTTATTGTTGGCCTCCTTCGGTCGACATCAACTGTGGATGTACATCACAAACTCATGATGGTTTCAATGTATTGTGGTGCTCACATCCCCATCCCTTACACACCACTACCCGTTTCTGGCTGTTTGTCGTCATCAGGTGGAGACAGTAAGATCAGGTTCAGTGAGCCTTGAAGGTTTCATTCTTCGCAGCCCTTTGGATGACTTCGGGAGTGGCGATCTCTCCAGCAGCGCTCACAGCGTTAGACAGTGCTCGGTAGATCAGTACCCGCTGCACGGTGTTAATATTGATTGAACTGTTTCGTTTCACCAGCCTACTGGCCCCAGAAGGGCCAGTAGTCCCTGATGGAAATTGGAGTTTTGGTTAGCTTGGGCGCTTAACTGTCGTTTTCTCTGGACAATCACGTGCCATATGGCACTCCCTATGATTTGCTCTTGTTCTTGATGAAGAAGATTAGGTTCAATGTAAAAGCTTTATACTAAAATATGCGTAATACCAGCTTTACGTTAATGTTTAATACGAAACGGTACACAGTCCGGCATAAAACAACTTACTGTGACTCAGGAAATATCGACGAGATAAAATTTTCTTCAATTGTTCAATGGTAACACCTTTTTGCCAGAGAATAGGATGAATGATCGCTGGTAAAGTGACTCCCGAGATAGCAATATGTTGGAGTAGCGAGTTCGTTGTGACGCGAATGCGAATTATCGAAAACAATATGATTAATAAGTCTATCATACGAAAAAACAGTGTTTTTTCATTGTAATATTCAAACGGCTACCGTAGGGGCAGAGCTTACACGACAAATAATTTTGTTACGTCTTGTTAACACAAAGCCTTTCGATAGGCGGGCCACAAAAATGCAGGATAGCTGTACAAGAGAGTGAAAAGTGAGAAATCGATGTAGATTAAACGCAAGCACGAAGACGATATACGTAAAATAAGAGCCTACGTACTTTAGTGAGTCCTGAAATGGTGGCGCTTGGACATCTGACATGTTTCTCTCTACTGAGGTATTTGGATTTAATTCTAGATCGCTGGGGACGACTACACAGAGCGTCACCCCTTTCGCCATGCAAATTAATGAAAGTAATAATGAATAACGATCACCTCTCTTCAGATCAGGTAGTGATGTCATCCAATGCGGCTGAGAGAGCATCTGTCCCAACCTTCCCCATCTTTTAGGATGTTACTTTTTCATGGTTGTATGACAGTTAGTCGTCATCAGCATATTTGAGCCTAAAATTTCAGGGCGAATGTAGAAGAGCAGAAAGCATGTTAACCCTTTCAGGACGGATGTAATCTTTTGGTTACATGAACTTCGCAAGTCATTTTAAGCTATTTCTAACTGAATTTTCCGAATTTTTTTGCACGGCGGCATACAGAATTTTGTCAACAGCAGGGTGGTTTTCTTCTTTGTTCACAATCATCATTGACTTGTCCACAGTGAAAGAGAAAGTATGTGCTGGTACGGGTTTCGAACGTATCCTCACAATTCGCAGTTTTGTGAGCCGAATAAAAATCGTGTGAAAGTCTCAGTTATTATAAATTTTGTTCCAGTATAAACTTAGTCATGCCTACAAAAACATTATGTAAAAAAATTGGAATAAATCAGAAAATCTTCGAAATGCGTTGCGTTTAAATAGATGTAACCTTTATGTTACATCCGGCAGAAGTCACCAAAATCGTACAGGCCTGTTGGAAGTGTCTCACGACCGTGTAGCGCTCATTGTTTCCATGGCAGATCGCACGATCGATAACTGCGGACACTTACTCATACGCCCACGACCCAGATTTCCTCTGATAGGCATCCATGGTGACCTAACTGGTATAATCAAAGTTCCTAGTTATCGAACTTACTGGAAAAAAGGCTTAAGCCTCAAAGCAGTTTCGAGTAATATGAGTCGAGACAGATATGAGGAGATAAAGCGCTATCTTCACTTTAATGATAACATTTTGCAGAAGGAAGATGGCAACAAAGATGACAAACTATTCAAAATTCGACCAATTATGGATTCCATCAAATCGAACTGTCAGAAACTTCCACAAGAAGAACATCAAGCCGTGGACGAACAAATCATTCCTACCAAAGCGCATATCTCCTTAAAACAATACAATCCAAGAAAGCCACATAAATGGGGATATAAAGTCATATCTAGAGCAGGATCGAGTGGCCTTATTTATGACTTCGAGATTTATACGGGGAAGGATCGGAAGAAGGAAGATGTCGAAGTTGGAGTGTCATCAACCTACGCACTTCGGCTTGCTGAAGGTATACCCAAGCACAAGAACTACAAGTTATTTTATGATAACTGGTTCTCTTCATTGGGCTTATCAAGGAAGCTACAGGAATCTGGTATTCTCAATGTGTCTACCGTCAGGGTGAACAGGCTGAAAAGATGTATACTGAAGAATGATAAACTGCTACAAAAAGATGGGAGAGGAAGTTACGACTTCAGAGTTGAAATCAATAGTAATATAATAGCTGTGAAGTGGTTTGACAACAAACCAATTCACCTACTTTCTTCATATGCGGGAATAGAACCGGCTGATACAGTGATGAGATGGGATCGAAAACAGAAGTCATATGTAGAAGTTGGTAGACCTTTCGTTGTAAAAGAATATAACAAATTCATGGGGGGAGTCGATTTGTGCAATATGTTGATCGAACTTTATCGTACCGATTTCAAGTCGAAGAAATGGTACATGAGGATTTTTTTCTATCTGTTAGATCTGAGTGTGGTAAATACTTGGTTGTTATACCGAAGGACCTGTGATTTCATGAGTTCAACAGGAATGTGTCTCTCTGACTTCAAAGAAGACATAGCAATCGCTCTAATGACTCCGCCCGTAACTCCAAGAGGAAGGCCAAGGTCTACAACAGACATGCAGCAACCGGCACAGAAGATGAGGAAAATCTCTTGCCCAGTGAATTCAGTCCGTTTCGACAACGTTGGACATTTTCCGCTCATCTCGAAAACCCGGAAGAGATGCAAGCACTGTGTAAAAGGATTGACTAAAGTGAGGTGTCAAAAATGCGATGTAGCTCTGTGTCTGACCTACGACAAAACATGTTATAGAGGCTATCACACAAAAGTACAATGCAGTACCATAAGGAAATGACGCCTGAAAACTGATGACTTCTGCCGGATGTAACCAATTGGTTACATTTTGTTATTTTCTCAATTATGTGCTCTCAATTATGCTCTACCGTTCACGAAACTTGTTTGAATGCATGTTCCATTCGAGGTGTAGGCACCTCTTCCCAGTTTGTTTGTGCTTACTCTTCTATAGAAGCCGTAAGCAATTTAAGTCCCACCCTTCCCCATCTTTTAGGATTTTACTTTTTCATGGTTGTATGGCAGTTAAGCATTCGGTACGTGCTACCGGTGTATTGCTGTCTTTGATGATGATGATGATGTGAATATCACAAACTTTTTATATTATTTGTGTTATTTCACCCCTTGGCAACTCGTTTCCGAAGAAAAAAATATTTTATTTCGGGTTGGAAAATAATTCAGGCATGAAAGGGTTAAACCGAATTAGTAGTAATTTCAACGAAAAATGACTAGGTTTGAATCCGTGTAATTTATCTTTCAATTGTCCTCACTCTTTTTCAGCGTTTACTTTCGCTAGTTGCTGAAGCACCACTCGACCTTTTGCGTCCGGAGGAATCGTCTATCGAACAGTTGATCGATTGGCTCGTTGATCCCGCTCAAACAAGTTTCAAGTGTCTCCTTTCACGTTGCTTGATCAGTCGCTTCAGCTGGGAGTCTCTCGTCAACGGGGTGAGTCCTGCATCCTTCTGATAGCACCATCTTTCTTACGTTCATTCACCTTTGTTTTCTTTTTCTTCTTCAAGTCCACCGAGGAAACATTTCTACCCATCAAGAGTCACGTGAAAGTTGCCCTTGCACTCGCGCAACTTGTGGACAACTTGTTAATTGATTCGTCTCGTTTGAAAGCAATCTCACAACATCCTGTGGCAAGTAGCTTACCTATTCATCACAATTGATCCTTTTTTCCTATATTCCATTACCGCTTTACCATTTCTCTCTCTCATAGGTGTTACACCTCGTTTCGACATCAACTTCGTCCGCTTATTCTGCCTTTAGTTTCCTACTCCAACGGTTGGGCTATAGTCAACTTCAAATCAAGGAATCCGAGCAGCGTTGCAGCTCTGGAACGCATCCAGTGTATCGTGCTCGCCCACTTACAACTTATCGTCTAACGAGCGGACCTCTTGCCCGACGCTCCCGAAGTCAAGGTCGCGAACAAGAACTGCACACCAATCACCTGCAATCTACAATTTCGTGGTGTGTCGATCTGCTTCTTCGATTACATCTTCCTGGATGTGCTGCTTCTAGTTCTACATCCGCGCAACAGCTTCCGATTACCGATCTAGCTGCTGTCTGGTCGAATTTACTTTCATTGAATTTGGACCGTAATCCGCTCGCGTCGTTTGTTGTTTTGTCCTTGAACGCTCAAACTTACGGCCACGATCATCGACTCCCCAGTGAAATCAATATGTCTCAAATCGTAGGATCCATTTTCCAATCACAGCAAGTCAAATTGATGCTTCGGACGTTCTATCTCTATTTTCTCCACCTGTTATCCACCCCAGGGATCTCGGCTTATTCGGAATTCGATCGCGATCTGGCTCACGTACTCACCCTCGCTCAACATCCTTCGACGGGGTCCGAATTCATTTCCTTGTTCCTCGGGGCTTGTCTTGATGCGTGTCTAACTCATCCCTACCATTCTCACAATCTACTCTCCATCTTGATTCGTGCTCTGTTATCTGAAATGTCTTCACCAAGCAGTCATGTCCTGTTGGAGGTGTTACTACGCATGGCCGTGTGGGTGAAACATAGTTACATTCCTTCGCGTTTGGGTGTTATGCCCAATTTGGATAATTGGATCATGGATGAGGCGATTGTTTCATTGAGAAGCACAATGTTGGTAAGATTTGTTGCATGTTCACAATATACCACAGTGAAAAGTTCTGCCATTATGTTTCCGTGTTTTTTCTTCGTTTTTATGTGATTTTGTGATTGTGTTAACGTAGGTTTGGGTGGGCGGATTAATTTGCTTACAATTGAGGCACGCAACGATCGTATACAGAACAACTACTATTGAAAGTCCAAACTGTGGAGGTATGGTATGAAAGCACAAGCCTGATCCAGGCAAAATGCCGCACAGTCAGGGACTGCACGGGGGATAAGGTTGTCCAGGATTCATCGTGAATGTAATAGCAGCTTGATCACAAGCTCCGGCTTTGTCGACCTGTAATTCAGGTCACGAAAGGACGACAATTTCAGTTCCGTGTGGGAATGCTGTAGATGATGTTAACTCAGCTAGTCGTTACTAAGTGCTTTGTTTCATCAAAATAGATGATATCATCAGCGAAAATTCTTTCGAAATTGCTTGTAGTTGGAATACTTGGGATTTTATATGGAGAGCTTGTCCGTTTCTTCACTCATCCATGTACTTGCTGAGTTTATCTCCTGCCTTCTTTCCCTGCGTTTTTATTCGTCCAATTTCGACGTTAGTTTTACGAAGCCTGAAACAGATTTCGTAGAGGATAGCACCAAACAACCGCTTGACCTAACGAACAGCCTCAGTTGAATGCGCCTCCATGTACAAAAAATCATCATCATCACAGACAGCATTACACCGGTAGCACGTACCGAATGCTTGACTGCCACACAACCATGAAAAAGTAAAATCCTAAAAGATGGGGAAGGGTGGGACTTAAATTGCTACGGCTTCTATAGAAGAGTAAGCACAAACAAACGGGGTAGAGGTGCCTACGGCTCGAATGGAACATGCATTCAAACAAGTTTCGTGAACGACTAGAGCGACATCAGCACGGCAGCTTCCTTGTGGCTTTCACTGTCATGCATCATAACAAGCTTTTCTCGTCACTCCGCTTGACAACATACAAGGTTAAGCAAACACTCCAAGAATATGCTTAGTGCAAGACCGCCATTGAACACGGTTTCGGGACATATCATGCAGCGTAACTAACCACTGCGATATCTGATCGCGGGGACCAGCATGCGCCTACTTTGGAAAGGTTACTAGTAAGGGTTTTTAACTGCCTATGCCAAGTGACGGTTTGGCACCCTGAGATGTACGCCAATCAGGATGTGACGTCGCAACAAGAATCCGTTTCGGAAGTCGGTGGCCCGGCATCCGTATAACGTGACCCAGCCAGCGTAACCTATGCAGGTTGATCTGCTTCTCTATATCAACATTGCTACCGAACAACTTATTTCGGAGAGCATCGGTGCGTATGTGATTGTAACAGCTAACTCCTGGAATGTTTCGGAGACATCGGTTGTCAAATACTTGGAGACTCTGAACGTGTTCTTTACGTAAGGTCCAGATTTCGCACCCTTACAGTAACAGCCCAAACTGTCGCTTTATAGACTCTACCCTTGAGTAACAGAGACAGTCCTTTCTCACACCTCAGGTGACCTATTTTACGGAATGCTACGGTCCCTTTGAAATGCGTGCCGAGACCTCGTCATCTAACGATGCAGAATTATTGATATAACTACTAAGATACGTAAAACGATCTACAATTTCAAGCGCCTGATTGTCAAGTAATAAAGTGCTGTTTGATAAGTCTATGTCCTGCAGCAGAACACTGCACTTAGTGGGTGTAAAACGCATTCAAAATGCGGGCACAATACTAGCTAGCTTGTTTAGTATCGCCTCTGCATCTGTTTACGAGTCGAAGAGCAGAACGGTATCATCAACATAGTCCAAACCGAGAAGCTTGCCGCCGGGCATTATGTTAACTCCGAAAGCTCTGACTCTTTCGCTGCTTAATTCCATGTACAAAGAATGTAGATTATGAACTCACCTAACCCAGTTGGAGTGATTTGGAAAATTGAAAATATAGGATTCCCAACCAAATCTTTTTGAACCAATTTCCATGCGTGTTACGATTTAGGCTGTTACTGAAGATTCCCACAACTCCTACCCCGCAACGTCGACGAACATTATCTGGGCACGTCATCACTTAACTCTTAAATCAGACTAATTTCTTCATGGTGGTTGCTTTTTTTACTTCTGTTCACTATTGTTCCTTTTTCATAACGATATACTCTACGTCCTTTCTAGCGGTACCGACCCTTTCTTAGTTCGAATCCTAAACCTTTCACCATCCGTTTCACAGTCGCTTTTCGTTCAACGCCAATCAAAACCCACATCGAATTGGTCAGCGCGTGTTCTCCGTCTGAGCTCGTTTGCTTTGCATCAATCGTCACGCGTACTCCATGAGATAAAAGGCCGCTTATCCAAAGAAACTACTTCGTCAACCGAAGTACCATCTTCTGAAACATGCCATCCTGCATGCCCGGTGTCATTACTTGGCATGTTTTGTCCTGATTTTTTCCACTCAAAACAGGACTGCCAGGTCCCAATGTGGCTGTTGACGACGATGCATCTTTTTGATTTTGAGCTTCAAGCACCAACCGGCAATTCCGATTCGGACGAACGGGATATCTATCCACTTCACTCTGCCTGGTGCAACCTCCTCTCGGTTCTATGCTCTCACATCCCCGAGTTGATTTCAGTCACGACTTCCACCAGGGGGTCCACTTTCGACAATGATTCCCGGCTACCCGAACCCTTGCTCTCACTTTTGGAACAGATCATGGTCAGTTGGTTATCGATTATTGATCACGTGGCTTGTTTTCAAGGCCTTCATTCCAGATTTCGTTTTAGCTCGAATCAAATTTGCTTGAAGCCCCGTTGGACCATAACACATCTTCTTCGATGGATCAAATTCAGGCGATCTTGCAACAGCTTTGTCTCGTTCAAGGGGTTTCGTTGTTGCAGCTATCTCACCCAGATGATCCTGTCTCCGTTGTTCTGCTGCATGCCATTTTGAAGCAGATATTTGGGGTTCCTTTGCATGCTTCGCACATCACTATAAACCCCCGGTAAGCGTTTTAAAACTTTGTTATTCCTATTGTATATACTTTTTATTTTACAGCGTCTTGTTGCGTACGGCTGGTCTGGTGAACTGCCAAATTTGGCTATAAATGATCTGATTCTCGATCATGTGGAGCAGTTCAAATATCTAGGAAGTCTGGTGATTGCTGGGGGTCGGATAGAGAAGGAAATCACGTTCAGAATTGCTAAGGCCAGCCCGGCATTCACTGAAGTTAACTGCTTCTGGAAGAGACGTGATTTGGGTCTGAAAGGAAGGATATATGCCACCTCGGTAAGGACAGTATTGCTATAGGGGAGTGAATGTTGGACAGTTCGCGCAGATGTTAGGAGGCTTGAGGTTGTCGACCAACGTTGTCTTCGAAGGATTGCTCACGTTTGGTGGCAATACCACGTTTACAACTCTGAGGTCAAGCGCCGCGCCTTAGGAAGCAACGGTAGTAGCCTTCAGACAGCCATTAACCGGCGTCATCTCAGCTGGTTGGGGCACGTCCTGCGCATTAAACCCGAACGGTTACCACGCTGAGCGCTGTATGCGTCAGCTGGTATATACATATACATACATACATACATGCATGCATATATATAAGGTTGTGGACTTGTACCGTACTTTTGTACTGAGCTGGACGTGGAAACGCGATGGAATTTCACCGCCATTTCTACTTTTATTTTTATATCTGTTGAGGCCGGAGAAAACTGGGATTATCTAAACACACATGGAGTCCGTGACTGGATCAGGCTTGCGATTGCGCCATATCTCGCAACACACTAAGCAACTTATTATATGTAATTGCTGTTTTGTTTTGCAAAATTCAGTAAATTGCTGGATGGTGTGACGCTTTCAGCATATTAAAAATGTATAGTGTATAACTGGTAGGAAAGCGAAAGTACAACCTTGAACGTCCCATCAGCAAAGCACATCTTGCTAAGAAACAGTGCACCAACGAGGTTTCATTTTAGCCACCGCATTCTTCGCCAAAACCTTTTCTGTGTTGCATTCGTGATTGTGAAGTGCGAAATTACGTACGATATCATCGTTAGATGTAAGTAATCTCGCTCTACACTTGTGTGTGTGTGTGTGTGTGTGTGTGTGTGACAAACTTACTACATCTCCAACTAATATTGCTATTATTTGATTGTTTCTCGAACCAAAACTCGTTTCCCATGTAAATTAATGTCCTTCCATCTTTGCTACTTGTACCATATTCCGGAGTCATTGCACACATTTAACTAACTTCTTATATTAAATCTTATTAATTGATTAATTGACTGAAGATTAATTGATTGGGGATGAAGTGACTTGGCGATCAAATGTCTGGGGATTAAGTCTCGGTTATTAAGTGTCTGGCGATTAAGTGACCGGACAACGATATTTTAACTTACGTACAGTCTGTGACTCTGCAATGTGTTGCCCGGATCCGGACTTGCAATTTTACACGTATCGTACCGTTCGCTTTCTTTTCAGCGCTCCACTGGCCGCAGTACTTTTTCTCCGCTGTCTTCCGTCATCCGTCTTTTGCTTAAACTTCAATGTCGGACAATCTGTTCAACCCCCCACCGATGGCCAGTCTCTTTATGACACGCTTTTGTTTGCAATCAATCTTCATATCGGTCGACTGGCCTCACTAAGTGAGCTCACAGTCGAGGCGACCAACGCATTGCGGTATGTCGATTTCTGTGATTGTCGCGATCTGAATGTACCGCTGGGTTTGACATGTTGGTTGTACTTTTTGCAGAACGTTTCAGAACGTGCAGCGCGTACTTTCGCGTCTGGAATCTCTTGGTACACACGTTTTCTCGGAATCTGTGTTCGATTGTTCTGAAGTACGCCAACAGTTGAACACGGTACGTGGATTTATTCAATCATCTTATTTTCCATAATCACGTGATGTGGGTATGCCGTCATTTCTTATTAGAATGCACGGCTTTGACGTTATCCGCGGTCGTTTATGGACTCGGTACTTGCTATTGCACGGCGATTCCACGTTTTCAGGTTTCTCCCATTTTTGAGCATCACGTACCGCACTGATGATTCACAGCAAAATGAGACCTTAACTAACTCGCGAACTTCTCTTGATTTGCTATTGAATGTTTGGATCACTTCAATGTCATATTTGGTGCTACATCTAGGTAAATAATCATGACAAAGGTCGGTAACTGTTAAACTAGTTCCAAAGGTTATCATAGTCAGGAGTGGCAGTGGAGATAATCTCCCACTGTTTATAAAATACTCCTATATGGCGCGCGACTCAAATAGCCTCTGACAACCAAGTCCAGCTTCTGGCCTACACGAGTGGCTTCCCGAGCCCGGCGGAACTGCTTCTACCAACAGGAGAAGGGGCGAAGGCGAGTGACTGACGCCTGAAAACCAGTTTGCTTCGGGCAGATGGAGCTCGTTAGCCTGGGAGGGCATTTCATCTAAGGGAAGGAAAACCCTGATTCTCAACCTCCGCTGCGTTGTGGGATACCCGATCGCGGGAAGGCTTCGGGAGGAAACCCTGAGGAAAAATCTGGAAGAGATTCTGGTTGACGGTTAGTTGGTGCACACCACCTCTTTCTGTCAACTCCCTGCTGCCTTGCAGGTTGCACTTGGTTGTGCAAAGGCTAGAACAAACGCCGAGTGGTGCTGCGGTCGCCGCTTTGTACCCGAATTCCCAAGACTTCAAAAAAGCCGTCTCTTCCTCCAGGAGGAGATAGTCGCACAAAAGTAAAGTAAGTTAACTGTTATACTGTAACCCATCATTACGATATGTAGGAGCTCTTCAATGTTAGAACCCCTTATATTTAGATCAACAGGCGTCCACTGGCATTGAGCTTTATGCAGAAACCATCAGACCACTGGTGAACTTCATTCTGTTAAGCTGCGATAGGTCATTCATACAACATCTAGGCCTGGGCAACCTGACAGTATCCTAGCCCACGTGCAGTCTCTGACTGTGCGGCACTTTGCTTGGATCAGGCTTGTGCTTTCTTATTTATTTTATCTTATCATACAACATCTCCAGATCCCAAACATTACAGACCGCTTCTAAGGCGATGTTGGCATTCCCAAGCTGCACGAGGCACCACCGTTGAGTTCGAATAATCATGTCTTCAAACCAATTATCCCTACTTTATTGCCTGGGCAACCTGACAGTATCTTAGCCCACGTACAGTCTGACTGTACGGCACTTTGCCTGGACCAGGCTTGTGCTTTAATACATGTCTTTGGCCTCCGTCGGTCGATGTCGACCATGGATGTACATCACATCGCATGAATTTCATGTTTTGCAACTTTTTGAATGACTAAACAGTCCGATTCGGGAGGAACAATCTCTCTCACAGCGCTTGCAACGATAGTCAGAACTCTGTTGTATTGCATCAGTTGCACGCCGGCGGCGTGATCTGCGTTCAGTAGCCAGGAGCTGTATTTGCTCCTCCCCGGCTTGCAGTCGACGCTTTACACAATGCCTCCAAAGTGAGCGGTCAAGAGCAAGTTCTTCCCAGCTTGCGGGGTCAATGTCAAGAGCTTTCATATCTCTTTTGCAAACCTCTTTGTACCGCAAGTGCGGTCTGCCCAATGGTCGACTTCCTAATTGCAACTCACCGTAGAGTAGATCTTTTGGAATACGACCATTTTCAATTCTATAGACATGACCAAGCCACCGCAGGCGGCGCGACGTAATAGGGTAAACTGCCTCTGTAGACCATCTTTTGAAAGCACTTCAGCGTTAGTCACTCTGTCCTCCACGATATGTTTCAGATACTACGGAGGCTTCGTAGATGGAAAGCATTCAGCTTCCGTTCGGGTCTTGCGTGGGTGGTCCAGGTTTCACTGCCGTACAGTAAAGCGTTCAGTACGCACGCGCTGTACACCATCATTTTCGTCTTTACAGTCAGCTTGCGGTTACCCCAAACACGAGAGTTCAAACGGGACAGAATGACAGCTGCTCTGCCAATTCGCTTATCCATCTCCGTGTCTA
>JACCGJ010000815.1:55940-93314 GCA_013407085.1 Atriophallophorus winterbourni
ATAGAGTAGCATGGATTTGGTGCATCTCCAATCGTGCCCTCGCATACAGCACGTACATAAGAAACGTTAGCATTGCTCTGCCACATGCCACCTAAATCTCATGACTGCCGAGTGGGTTGCTTGTCTATTTTTTTTCAAGAAGGGGTGACGATGAAAGCTTCTGATGCAAGTGGTCGCTCATAAACTCGTTCCGCAGAAAACGGTTTGAATATTCCATGTTCTTTTCGCGGTGTAGCTACCCTCCTCCCAGCTTGTTCTTTTTTACTACTCTTCTTACTTCTTTATGTCGCAACCTTTCTCATCTTTTTACGGGTTCTACTTTGTCAGACTGTGTGTCAGTTCGACCTTTCGTACTTGTTATATTTGATGCGCTGCATGGTTTGATCTGAAGGATTTCTGCTACTGTCATTGTTCCCAATTTATTCACGATGTGCAATCTTGCCTACTTCCTTGCTGTGCTGCCGTGCTTAAATTGATTGCCAGATTAGTGAGCTGCAAGTTGAACAGGCTGGAGTCCATTTCCCGTTCTTTTTTCTTCCTCATATCTGTCTAGGCCTGGGCAACCTGACAGTATCTTAGCCCACGTGCAGTCTCTGGCTGCGCGGCACTTTGCCTGGATCAGATTTGTGCTTTCATATCATCATACCATGCCATACCTCATTGTAAACGGTGTGACCTTTTCCACGGATTTCGCCTCACGGTCGAATTTCAGTAAGGTCTTTTATTTGGTGTCAGCTAATTTTACTGCTTATCCAAAATTTGCTGATTTCTCTGTTGTCTGGGCGTGTGCTTTCATCCATGCGTACATCTTCTAATCCAATTATTCGCATGTTTTCGCCCTAATATGTTGGCTTTGATTGTTTTGCGACTTGCTGTTTAACGTTTTGTTCAGCTTGTTCACTTTGTTCTAACCGACCCGCCCTTCATTTAGTCATTCCAAAGTGGATTAGTGGATCGAAAGGGTGTCAAGGCGGAGCACGACTTTCGTGTGAATACCAAACGGCCAAAATGGACCCGAAAATTGCTCAGCAAATTACCGAGACTGGCAACATGGTGAACGATCTCGTGTCTCACGTGGTGCAACAATCGTGGCGCATTGCTGCGGCTTCCATGCGGGAGGATCTGGAACAGACCAACCGTCCATCGGATTGGGCGCGTCTTGGGCTCAAGTTGGAGCATATTGTCAAGTGTGTCCTGTTTATCGTGTTTGATGTTCACAAGCCTGATCTTTGAATCTCTGTACACCGGCAGCATCATTTCTCATCCGTTAGATCATGGAATCACTTAGTTATTTCCCCATACGCATGTCATACTCGGATGTGCTATCGTGCAGCATTTCCGTGCTGTACGGCTAACATCGTGCTAAATTGATTAGCCAACGGTAGTGAGCTGGAGTCTCACTACCATTTCTATTCTATTTTCTCTCATATCTGTCTAGGGCTGAGAAACCTGACAGTATCTTAGCCCACGTAGAGTCTCTGACTGTGCGGCACTTTGCCTGGATCAGGCTTGTGCTTTCATACCATACCATACCATACCATACTCGGACTTGTATCGCGCTTAGACTGAACCTTGGTGTGGGGTACCCCGATGCCATGTTTAGCTATAGAGCGGGCGGTGCACTCCGGCCACTATCATAGCTACTCATATCACGAAGGTCGATGGTTGGATGGATGCAAACTGTAGTCAGTTGCACCAATGCAGTTTATTGTGCGCGTCATAATTTTGTCCTATATCACACAGTTGCATGCAGTGAAACCACAAAACAAGCTGCTTTTTGCCCATTTGCGTATTCAGCCTGCTTGATTTCTTGTTTACGAGTTTGCTTATCTGCCTCACCTGCTTGATATCGCTTCCCGATCAAGATGATGATACACCGATTTATTGTTGTTCCTCTTCGCATTCCCCCTACTCAGTTGATCTCATCAGTTTATAAACCGGGCATCGACTCACGGCATCCTATCTTGTTGCGAAACGAATTGTTAAAATTCCCTCCATCGACTAATAAACGCACACTTAATAAACGTTCTGTTATCTCTCTCATATCTGTCTAAGCCCGAGCAACCTGACAGTATCTTAGCCCACGAGTAGTCTGTGACTGCACGGTACTTTGCCTCGATCAGGCGTGTGCTTTCATTCATTCATTCATTCGTGGTGCTATACCATTTTAGTGCATGCCGAACGTTTCTTAAAGTTTTATAACTCGGGTTCAATTCTTGTGGTTTACTGACACTTAATCCCCGACACTTAATCCTCAATTTGATAACTTCTGAAGAATGCAGAATACGTTCAAATGAATTTATTTAGCAGAAGAGATATGCAATTGATTTTAAGAACGTCAATCTTTCCGTAGTTGAGTGTCGCTGAATTGCTCGAGATGTCCTGTCGCATATCTCAGCATGCTTCTTCTGCTGTTTGATACAAAGCCCAGCACTTGCTTGAAGAACTGAGGCCGTATGCTGTCGGCAATCCTTTCGAAAACCGTTAAGAAACGTCTACATGGTGGGATGTTGAAACATCGAGCATGGCGTCACTTGGGAGGGACTTGAAAGTGCATGTTGGGTCTTCTGATAATGTTTTGATGCCTGCTGAGTGTCCGGAGGTAGCACTATTTTTTCGTGTATTGTTCCCCACTTCCTCCATTTATCCCCTATAATCTTTACCGGTCTTGGTGAAAAGGATTTTCTGTTGATCAAAAGAGGCATTAAGGTTATCGCGCGAGTAAGATCTGCATCTTCCGATTTAAGTCGTGACTTGATCGTCGATCGATACTTCCGTGAATATGGCCGATTGATCAGAGTTACTTCCTCCGGTAATGCACAACCACTGCATGAAGTCTTTATGGCTAGCAAATCGTTATCATCTACGCGAAGGTAATTTCTCGTCTCGTATTGCTACACCGAAAAATTCAGCGATTCTTTTGTCCCATACCTTGCCCTCTATTTGGTTGATCAATCGAAAGTTGTTTGTGATCTACGAAGACGATTGCCAGTGTTATTCAGTTTATTTGTACACGAATTCGCCATCTTCAAATGCGTAAATCTTCAATTGGGTGTTTTAAGCCTTGATCAATATGTACATGGTATGAAGTGTTTTGCCAATAGATTAGGTCATCAACGCATTAAGCTCTCACGGGCCTCACTTCCGCATCGCCATTAGCTTTTTAACTCCAGCCAAGCATAGAAGCTATCCTTCGCTATATTTATCAATAGCGTATGTTCGTGTTTTTGCTTGAATGATTTGCAGCTGTCTTGGCATTCCTGTAGCCCTGACTCTTGTTTAATTTCATGTGTAATCTGAGCGCCAAACTACGTCTCTTTACCATTTTGACCCTTTCAATCACGAAGGCACCTTGTCGAGCTCTCACGGTCTACCCGACAAGCGACTTCCTCATCTGACAGCGCTGCCTCCTTACGTAAGATTGGCATCCTATGCTTCGAGGATTTATGCGCCAACCTGTCGGGTCCTTTGTTGTTCTGCCCAGTCACCAAAAAAGTCATGGCTCATTGTGTACAGCTTCTTGGTAAGTTTTCCACCCATCTAATTCGTGTTTCCTAATTGCACCCACGCTCCTATTCTCACTTTATTATTCCAGCCGAGGAGTTTTTACCCTCACTCTCTGCGGGATATGAACGTGTTTTGGATCTTTTGGTGGCCATGCCGCACTTGTCAAGCGTGTTGTTGCCCACGTTCAATCCACCAAATCCGCGAACAATGTCCGCACGCACGAGCCCTGATGCGGCCCATCCCTTGACCTCAATCTATGCGCGTCTCATGGACGTCAAGTTTCGTTGTGGTGCCGACGCGGCCTATCGAATCCTGTCCACGGTGAGATTTACTTTTTTTACTTTTGTGCGACTATCTCCTCCTGGAGGATGAGTCGGCTTCAATGAAGATTCTTGGGAATTTGGGTACAAAGCGGCGTCCCCAGCACCACTCGGCGTTTGTTCGAGCCAGCTTCTCTAGCCTTTGCAGGTTTAAAATCAGGGTTTTCCTTCCCTTAGATGAAATGCCCTCCCAGGCTAACGAGCTCCATCTGTCCGAAACAAACTGGTTTTCAGCGCCGGTCACTCGCCCTCGCCCCATCTCCTGTTCGTAGAAGCAGTTCCGCCGGGCTCGGGGAGCCACTCGTGCACGCGAGAAGCTGGACTGGGTTGTCAGAGGCTATTTGAGACGCATGCCATATGGGAGCATTTTATACACAGTGGGAGCTTTTCCCCACTGCCACCCCCGGCTATGACAACCTTTCGTGAGATGTACGTCAGCTGTTTCGTGGTTTCGGTGCGTACATATGTAATCACAACCATAATCCAGGCTAAGTGCTGCGCACGCGTACACTGCACCGAGTCACCGTGATGCAAAGCGCCCTACAACTCGATTCTACTTTCAAAGTTCTCTGAACTCAATCTCACTATCTGCATGCGGATCACATGGAAATAGCGGGAACTCTTTAGTTATAAATAAACACGTGGAATGTAAGCAATCGATTAGTTGATGTATGTAAGAAATCACAAGCTTGATCCAGACTCAACGTGGGCTAAAATACTGTCAGTATGCTCTATATCGCTTTCGTGATCTAGGCCGAGATTTTGTCCACCGCGAAGGCAATGCTGTTTGTAAAACCATGTAGTTTTGTGCGCTATTCATCATGGACCGGTATATCTGTAATCGTAAGTGTATTCTATCGCAGGGAATGGATTTTAACGTGTAGTGCAATCCTTTGTGTGCCTCCAAAACCTATCTAGCTATACTTGGTTGTTTTCTTTTTAGCACATGCAGAGCCACTCATACCAGGTCAAACAAACACGGTCTCAACTCACTGCCTTGTGGATAAAGCTTCTAAACTAAAGGGTTTGGTCGATAACCTTGATTGTTTTCCTGTCCAGGCATTGCTGACGTATGGTATGGTATGAAAGCACAATCCTGATCCAGGCAAAGTGCCGCACAATCGGAGACTGCACGTGGGCTAAGATACTGTCAGGTTGCCCAGGCCTAGACAGATATGAGGAAGAAATAGAACAGGAAATGGTTGTGAGACTCCAGCCTGTTTCAGCATACATGCTCACTGCCTCTGGCCAATCAATTTAGCACGGTGTCAGCCATACTGCACGATTGTACATCCGTTCATTGGCGACGTGTTATTATTATCCGTGCCCATATACCATCATTATCACGTATTGTTTCAGCCTTTAGACTTGTACTTCGTCGTAGGCTTTGTCGCAAAGTTATCCGCATTCTTTTGTGTTTTCTGATCCACCCTGAATCGTGCAAGAGCAAACACTTGACACGCTTGATGTATCATTGCTAGTAAACTGTGTATTTGGTTGATCCGGCCAATAAAGCTTTCCAATTCACAGATCAACGTCGATCTTTGGTTTACCCACGAAGTTCGGAGCTGTCCGGTTTCGACACGTTGTCTTGTGGAACTGTTTTCCGCCATTTCCAAATGCATCAAACAAACCGAAGGCCAGGCTGAGAAAGACCCAGAGACAGTATTCAATTTGAACCGTGTAAGTGCCCTCTGTGCTTCTACTCTCTCTGAGTCATGATCATGTTGCCATTTTGTTTTTGCTTTCGCTACATCTCGCGTCAATCGAGAATAGAAGATTCTCTTGTTCATCTGCTGTAGTTTATCCGCTTTTTGTTCTGCGGCTTGAAAACTCGGATGTACCATCTTTTTATGCATGTTGACCAAGTTGCTCTGTAACGTTTTCGGATTTTATCGTGTTAATGTTTGAGCACTCAGTATTTGCTACCGGTGTTATGCTGTCCATTAGGATGATGACTTATTGTGGAGGGGGAAAGTGATGATTAAGTCTATTACTTTGTTCGTGCAGTACTTCGTGCTGTGCTGCTAACACCGTGCTAAATTGATTGGCCAGAGGTAGTGAGCTGCATGCTGAAACAGGCTGGAGTCGCACTACCATTTCCTGTTCTTTTTTCTTTCTCATATCTGTCTAAGCCTGGGCCACCTGACAGTATCTTAGCCCACGTGCAGTCTCTGACTGTGCGGCACTTTGCCTGGATCAGGCTTATGCTTTCGTACCATTACTTTGTCCACCCACGCCTCTAAGTCTCCCGATCAAGCCTTGATTACGTCTAACCACGTTTCGAATCCTGCCACCTATTTCATTGCGATTCACACACACCCGAAAACAAATCGTCGACTGTCAACCACAACGCGTTTCCCACAGCACAATCTAACTTGGAATGGTGGCCATACGCTGACTTGGCTCAAGCAGATGAAGGCTTTGACTGTTACACTAGCTGCAGTTGGGACGTTTCTTTTCTTAGGTTGGGGTCCCAGAGATCAGAATTCGTAGTGGCTTCTTACACTTGATTTATAATCGTTTTCAGTGGCGGTGTTGTTGTAGCAATCTTCGTGCAGTGTTTGATTAATCTTGGATATTGTCAAGTGACAATGAAAGCCGCAACGAAGCGACCGTAGCATTCCGCAACCATGGTCAACTCTGGCGTCAGAACAGACTGTCTCTGTTACTCAATGGTAGAGTCTATAAAGTGACAGTTCGGGCTGTGTTACCGTATGGGTGCGAAACTTGGACCTTATGTAAAGAACACATTCGGCGTCTTCAAATATTTGACAACCGATGTATCCGCAACATTCTAGGAGTTAGCTGTTACAATCGCATGCGCACCGATGCTTTCCGAAATAAGTTGTTTGGTAGTAATGTTGATATAGAGAAGCAGATCAACCTGCATAGGTTATGCTGGTTGGGTCACGTTATACGGATGCCGGGCCACCGACTTCCGAAACGGATTCTTGTTGTGACGCCACATCCTGATTGGCGTAAATCTCAGGGTGCCAAACCGTCACATGGCATAGACAGTTAAAAATCCTTACTAGTAACCTTTCCAAAGTCGGTGCAGCGCGTCTTCCATGCTATTGTCCCCGCGATCAGATGTCGCAATGGTTAGCTACGCTTCATGATATGCCCCGAAACCGTGTTCAATGGCGGTCTTGCACTAAGAATCTTGTTGGAGTGTTTGTTTAACCTTACATCTTGTCAAACAGAGTGACGAGAAAAGCTTTTTATGATGCATGACAGTGAAAGCCGCAATGAAGCTGCCATGCTGATGTCGCTCTACTCGTTCACGAATCTTGTTTGAATGCATGTTCCATTCGAGGTGTAGGCACCTCATTCCAGTTTGTTTGTGCTTACTCTTCTATCAAATCGGTAGCTATTTAATATGTGTGGCAGATAAGCACTCGGCGCATACTACCGATGTAATGCTGTCTCTGATGATGATGATGATGCTATCGTTCTCCCTCTGCACCTCTTTCCGAAGATGTTATGTAATTCCTCCGAGATTCGAATATTTGCGTGTTTGTGATTGATGTCGTACGTGTCTTCTGCGTTTTCTGCTTTTGCGCTGTGCCGTTTGGTGGAGTTCTGCATCCTGATCCGTAATCTTTACCAGTACACTTCACCGCTTCAAAGCTATGAACCGTCTATGTTATGAGAACGCGCTAGGATGTTTTAAATCTCGCTTTGCCGACATCCGGGAGGCAAGGCACTAACAAATAAACCCACGCGCAAACACTATCGCCATTGTTTCCATTTTATCAACGTCCTCTCTGTTGTCTTTGCTCACCACGTTCCAATGTTTCATTCACAGGCGCTGTTGAATCATTTGAACGCTTTTCTATCCACACATTTGGAGCAATTTCTACCGTCTGCGATCAACATACTGTTCGATGGTATGTGTTTCCATTGCTTTTGACCTCTGTGTGTTTTAGAATTGAGCAATGTGTCCTCCACTCCGATATGGAGATGTGTGAACGATGTCATGGAGACCAATGTTGGTGAAAATAATGGCAATCTGTTTCTGTCAATTGAACAGGTTAGTTTGGGAGTTTGTACACAGGGTTTTGACTGCGTCACTGTGACACGCATGGAAGGTTTGTCACTCCCGAATAAGATTGTATACTTCTGTTCTTTTTTCTTCATTATACCTGTCTAGGCCTGGGCAACCTGACATTATCTTAGCCCACGTGCAGTCTCTGACTGTGCGGCACTGTGCCTGGATCAGGCGTGTGCTTTCATACCATACACGTGAAGTAGTTTGGAGTGTGAAATAATCGCGCGCTTATGACTTACATCCATGGCGGGCATTGACCGAGGAAGGTGATCTAAGCGTACAAAAGAATTCGTGATTGTGTTATTGACCTGCTATAGTTCGTGCCGATGAAGCACAAGTCTGGAGCCAGACAAAGTGCCAAGCAATATGAATTAGGGAAAGCAGATAAGCAAGCGCGTGAAAAAACGAAAGCAAGCAAGCAAGCGGAATATGCAAAAGCAAATGCACAAAAAGCAGCTTGTTTTTGTAGTTTCGCTGCATGCGATTTTGTAGTTTTTTTGTTTTGTTTTTATGTTTTTCCCATCAAATGATACCGGATTAAAAAATTATGACACACACAATAAAATACACTTCCGCTATTGGCTACGGTTTGCAGCCATATGTCGTAAGGTTTCCAGCCAACTATTAGGTGGAGCTTTTAAACCCCACCCAGGCAAACGAATACGCCCAACTGAGCCTAGCGCTACGGTGAGTTTCTTCATCCCAACGCGCCACGTCATGGACTGGCCACCCGATCTTTCCTCCCAGCTTCTGTCAGGCTCTGCGAATAAGGCGCGGTACGGTAAACGGTGAGTAGGCATTCTTAATACATGTCCCAACCATCGCAAGCGAGCAAGCATCAGCATTTCTCTCAGTCCGTGGCCACCTGGTCCTACACACGCTTGCAGACATCGATATTGGGAACACGATGCTGCCACCGAATGGTGAGCAAATCCTACGGAAATGGAGACGATACCGCAAGGATGTTCACAGGAATCGCGGCGTCCCTTTTTGAAAACCGGAGCAATTACTGATTCTCTCCAAGGGTTCGGAACGCGTTCCTCAGCCTGTATGTTGGCGAACAGCGCTTGAAGTTCGAGAACTAAAGCGAAACCGCCATCTTTGAACAATGACGGAAGCAAAGCATCAGCACCTGATGCCCGATGGCGCTTAAGGCTCCGGACTACACTGTAAATCTCTGATTGGGTCGGAGCCTCTAGAGAAATCGACCATTGGGTACAGTGTTCCGTATCCTCGAAATCAGTGGGTGCAGAATACCAGTTAAACTTTGCCTCAAAATGACCTAACGATAAGCCGCACTGACCTTCATCTCTCGATGTGTACTAACTGCGTTTTTTGAATAAACATATCATCTTCATCACGACTCCCTGTTGCTGATTTCACCTTCACGCATCGGTACATACCTGCTTTTGTAGCACAACTTGATGACCAAACTAGGTCAGCAATCACTTATCCTGGGAGACGCGGTAAAACCAACTCGCTTACCAAAAGTGGGTAGGAAACCAGGTGCTAATGTTTCCATGTGTTTGTTTTCAAACCCTTCAAATACTGTTTGTCATTAGCATTCCTCATTTTTATTTTACTTCAGCTTTCCGTCCTATTAGCCGACCTCGCTACCCGGTTGTCGAGACCTTCCCCCGCACAAACTGATGAGTCTGCAGTTGAACAGCTGCTGCGCTCGCAATCCAACGAATTATTCACCGCAGTTATCAGCGTTTTGCACATCTTGTTACGCGAACTGGGTGCGAAAATGGGCACTTGTGTCCGAGAAAAGCATATCATTGCCTCGTATGGTTAGTCATCAGCCCTTATGTCTATCGCGTGCAGTGAAACTATAAAAACAAGCTGCTTTTTGCGCATTTGATATTGTATATTCCGCCTGCGTGCTTTCCCTTTTTCACGCGCTTGCTTATCTGCTTTTCCTGCTTCATATTGCTTGGCACTTTTTCTGGCTTCATGATGATGATGATGTCTATCTAGAGCCATGCAGTATCTCAGTCCACGTGTAGCCTATGATTGTGCGGTATTTCGCTTGACTCCACACTTGTGATTTGGACCTTCTATTATTATTACCAGATTTGTTTAGAATCAGTCTAATTTTGAAAATTAACTCCGAGATCGACTGACTCAAGTAAGTTTCACCTAATCAACTGCTACGGTTGTTGTTGTTGGTTTCCGTCGATTGATGTATATCGTGGATGTACATCGATCCTCACCTGTCTGTACAGTCTGATTCGGGATTAACTATCTCTCTCACAGCATTCATTGTGATATACAGAACGCACTTGATTGGAGGCGTTGCGCAATGGAATCCTAGTGTTGAGGAAATATTATTTTCTGATTCTGATTGGTCTATTTGTCGGCCATATTGCTTTTGCTAGAGACAGTTTATAAATACAGACGAGCCGCAGCCGAATCTGCCTTTTGGTCAGAGACCTGGGCAACCTGACCGTATCTTAGCCCACGTACAGTCTCTGACTGTACGGCACTTTGCCTGGATCAGGCTTGTGCTTACATACCATTTGGTCAGAGACGGTACATTTCTTTACCTGAAAGGTCAGCCTTCGTTCTTGCTACGCATCTAGTTAGTCAATAGTGACTAGTAGTGTAAACGTTTTCAGTGTTAAGCTTTCGGGTAATTATTACTCGGGCTTGGCTCTGGTACAAATATAACACTTAGTTTTGCCGCGGATAGCACAATCAACATTTTCCTAACTTGAAGACGACACTTTATTCATATCCTCCTTCAGTCGAGATCGACAATGGATGTACATTACAAGCCCCGCAATATTTCCAATTCGGGAGTGGCATTCTCCCACAGTGCTCACTCCATAGCGATCTAGTTAAATCTCAACCTACTCGGTCAAACGAAGTTCACTTTGTCGGTGACCGTTCATCTCATTCGCTGTAAGGATGTTGTCACTGTAATTGTGCACCTTTTTGTCAAACAAACCATGGCCCGGGATGTGCTAATCCGTGACCTGCTGTTTGCCGACGATGTAGACTTTATTACTCACTCCCAAGAGAACATCCAGTCGACATGCAAAGACTTTGGGTTAACAATCAGAATGAGCAAGACCGAAGTCCTTGGTCAAGTGACTGTATCGCCTCCAATCATCACTGTTCACCCCGCGAGTTGGAAAGAACTTGCTCTTGACCGCTCACATAGGAGGCATTGTGGAAAGCGTCGTCTGCAACCTGGGGAGGAGCAGATACAGCTCTTGGCTGCTGAACGCAGACCACGCCGCCGGCGTACAACTGACGCCCTACAACCGAGTTCTACCTATCGTTGCAAGCGGTGCGGGAGAGATTGTTCCTCCCGAATTGGACTGTTTGGCCATTCGAAAAGCTGTAAAACATGAAAATTCATTCGATTCCATGGTCGACATCGACCGAAGGAGGCAAACAACATCGACAATATAGACCTGAACTTTCGAATATTTTTAAAAAAGCCTTTGCATTTTAATTCAGTTCATGCTATGCGTCTTGATTACAGGTTCTAGCTTTTTCCGTGATACATAACTTATATATTTTGATTTGGTTTTAAGCACAATGTATACTCTGGTGGATATTTTCTCCAATCAAAGAATAACATTTCGATTTCCTGTATGTACACAAATTTTAATGAGATTACAGGCCTGCAGGTCAAGGACTGATGGCGAGACAGTCATTCGATAAAATGCGAAAATGGCAGTGAGATTGCAGCGTGTTTTTCCGCGTGCAGCTTTCCCAGATCAATATAGCGCGGTCTTATTTGCGCCGTACTGTATAATAGCACATCCTTGGAGGACGGGTACTCGAGTATATACTGTGTTTCCGACATTCTTATTTCCCTAAGCGTCCACTGTGGATATCTGTGCTTGGTGCTCTTTCTTCGATTTTGTATTTGGCGCGTCGTCCACAAGCGCTTTCAACGGACGGCTGCGGCTCCCTCTTCGACACTGTGCAGTCGACGCTAATCGACCAAGAGTTTGTAACCCTCTAATCGGACTGCATAGTCATGTGAAACCGTGATAATGATGACGACGACATCCAAGATGGACCTTACTCTCTTATGACGATACCCATCATCTCGGTTGCTATTTATGTTTTATCGTTGACTTCTTGAAGTCACGCCTTCTTTCCTGACCGTGAATGTCACTCTTTTTGTTGATTCCAGCTGGTCCAACATTTTGGAATTATTGGTCTTCCACCATCGGAGTCCTACTCACCCAATCCGCTGCGTTCGAGTTTCGCTCATTCGTTTCTTCCACACCTCACGATAACCCCATAACTCCTGGTTTACTCTGCGCGTTGGAACACACTGCCGCCGTTCTGAAGAAATCGTTTAAAGGTTCGCTTCCTTCCTCTGTTTTTTGTACTCTGAGTTGTTGTTTTCTTTTCATGAACGCTTTCATTTCCCTCTTTCCATTCAAGCGTGTCCAACTGGTATTTGTCCCTCGTGGTCATCCACGCTGCATGACTTGTTCGTGTACTGGCTCATCACATCCCCGTGTCTTGGCAACGGGGCTCCCGATGCGAAACGCGATAACTCATCCTGCCTTTCGGCCAACATGCCTATCGTCACGATTCTTGCTAGTTTTGGGGGCGCGTGCGCAGCCACGATGAAACCGATTTATGATTGTCTCCTTGGCCGTTCTCAGTATTGGTGTCCAAGCGTGGTTACCATGGATGCGATGATCAAGGTAATGTGTTTTTACTGGTGTCCGGTCACTGAATCCCTAGACACTTAATCACCAGACATTTAATCCCAAGTTCATCCCCAGTCACTTAATCTCCAGTGCTTGGGTTCATATCAATCAGAAGAAGAAGTATGCTTCAGAAGTTATCAAACTGAATGACTGAATATTAAGGGATTTTGGATGAAGTGACTTGAGGGTTAAATGTCTGGTGGTTAAGTGTCGGCGATTAAGTGTCAGTACTATGTGGCTAATTTTTCAGGTGGTGGAGAAAATGGTAACATAGCAGTGATCGTTTGTACACGATGCTACTTCATTACAAAAATAATCCTCGTTAATTCTCAGCATTTGACTTTGGGTCCGATTGTGATAAGTGTTTGAAGCAAAGTATGTTTTGTATGTATGAAATCACAAGTCTGATCCAGACAAAGTGCCGCACAGTCATAGACTACACTCGGGGGTAAAATACTGCCAGGTTTCCTGTGCCTAGGCAGACCACCTGTTTCTGTCAACTCCCTGCTGCCTTGTAGGTTGCACTTGATTGTGCAAAGGCTAGAGAAACTGAATCGAACAAACGCCGAGTGTTGCTGGGGACGCCGCTTTGTACCCAAATTCCCAAGAATCTTCATTGCAGCCGACTCATCCTCCAGGAGGAGATAGTCGTACAAAAGCAAGCCTAGGCAGACGTAAGAAAGAAGAAATGGTAGTGAAACACTATCGTGTTTCCGCATGCACTTCAGTTCACTCAGTTCAGCGCGGTGTTACCTGACAGTACGGAAGTGTGGCACGATTGCACAACCGTGCAATATGTATTCGATATGGCGTCGTTGTAACGGTGACCAAACTCTGCCTTGACAGTTAAAGGCTTTGACTATTAAACTAGCTGCAACTGTGGCGACTCGTCTCCCAGTAGCTTCTTTCCCTTAGTGATACTGCTCAAAATCGTGTTTTTAGTGGCGGTCTTGTTGTAGACATCTTCGTGGAGTGTTTGATCAATCTTGTCTGTTGTCAAGTGAAGTGGCGAGGAAAGCTTGTTATGATGGGTGACAGTGAAAGCCGCAAGGAAGCGACATCATACTGATGTCGTTCTACACGTTCACAACACTTGCCTGGATTCGTGTTTGATTCGAGGTGCAGGCACCTCATCCCAGAGTTCGGTGGCGAATCTCATACAAGTTCAGTGGCTCATCAGGCTCTCCAACCTTCTCCATCTTTTTTAGGATTTTCACATGTCATGGTTGTATGGCAAGTTAACCACTCCGTACTTGTTGTCCATAATGATGATGATAATGATTACCTTCTCCGTATCATCCGGTTTAGGAATATGCCACAAGAACAATTGTCCAGAAACCTGAATTATTATATGTTTGCGATTATTGTGGTCCGTCTTTTCTACAGCCTCTGACTGTACGGCACTTTGCCTGAATCACGCTTGTGCTTTCATACATACAGTCCGTCTTTTCGGTGCTTTCTGCTGTTGTGTTGTACGAGAGGGTGTTGTTCTGCAAGAGTTCATGGTCGGCACTTTACGTCCGAACACAAGCTAGGCATGAATGCAGCTGAGTACTATTCTCGTAAGTGTGTGGTCATGGCCGCACATGCAATTAGACCAATCAGAAAACAATACACTCAGCAGATCGAATATTAACGATCAGGACGTGTTGTTAACCCTGCACATCACGTGCCGGTTTATTGATCCGACTGAGTCCAACATATTGTATCACAACTCGGCCATTTTTCCATAGAACGCATTCACTAAAGAAGTTATCCTTCTTTGTGAGGAATCGTTTAGTCATCATCATCCGGTAGCTTATGTAATGAATGCTTAACTGTCTCTCCTGCTCTGCAATCGAGCAAATCTCTCGCAAGGCTTCTAATCCTCAAATCAGGGTCATGGTGTAACAAGGTTAACGCTTTTCGCCATACCCATATAAACTTGATGTTTCATCTACTTTCGAACCTGATAGAACCCAATGCTGATGAATAGGTCAACACCACAGAACACACATTCAGCATACACAGCATGATAATGTATGAAAGCACAAGCCTGGTCCAGGCAAAGTCAGAGTCTGCACATGGGCTAAGATACTGTCAGGTTGCCCAGACATGATAATGCTAGTCGGTAGTTGAGGTTCATGGCCTCGCAATACGAAACGGCTGAGTTTCAATCAGGAGTTTGATCAGATATACTCTCCCTCCACCGAATTATTTTACATTCGCACTACGGGGTCTCGTGCTATATTTTCGTCATTAGGTTCACCATCACGTGACGTCAATCGATCCACACGTCCAGTGCGAGGCTTGGAGTTGGTCGATTGGGTCACAGACATGCCGAAGTAAAACACCAAATCATTTGAGGCGCAAAATTAGACATGTAGCATAGACAGTGTATCGTTGCTCTAAAAACTCGCACTTTAGCATTCGTTGGTTGCATTGTTAGTTGAAAATGACTCAAAGAGTTGCCCAAGTTTTGTTCACCACATATGAGAATTGTGGGCTTCGGAATGAAAACGTTTTGTCGCGTGTGTGACGGATTAAACCTATAGGCCCCAGCGCTTGTCTCTGCCTTCCTTAACACGAAGTTTCCTGGGTGCAGGCGTGTAGTACTTGTGTGCTGTGCAGCTAACACCATGCGATTACACCCTGTAATCTCACTGCCATTTATACTCTTCTTTTTTAATTGTTACATTTTTCTATGCCTGGGAAGGCTGACAGTATCTTAGCCCACGTACAGTCTCTGACTGCACGGCACTTTGCCTGGATCAGGCTTGTGCCTTCATTCATTCGAATCTACTCTCCGCTGTGTTACTTTGGCCCCAACGAAATTGATATGATTTTGTGCAACATCCTCAGTGGCAACTTGAAATTTACATTCATGTAGAGACGAAACTAAATCTCTCTCTTTTGAAATATTGATTTGATGCTCCTATGACAGCACAATAGTTGAGTCTTGTTTGAGTGTTCATGCGCTAATAGTGAGTAGTATATGACGTTCGATAAGCAGGACGGGAGCACAAAACCGGTTTCGTGGTTGTAGCCACGCATCAGGTTTGCGTATCCGTCAGCTGACATTCGAACGCCGTATGTATGAAAGCACAAGCCTGATCCAGGCAAAGTGCCGCACAGTCAGAGACTGCACGTGGGCTAAGATACTGTCAGGTTGCCCAGGCCTAGACAGATATGAGGGGGAAATAAAAATAGAAATGGTAGTGAGACTCCAGCGTGTTTCAGCATGCAGCTCACTACCGTTGGCCGTTCTGACTTTGTGCTAAACCCAATTATTTGCGACTTCGAGGATAAATCGTCATTGTCAATTTGAAATTTAGCTTCCATGTGGGGACTAAGCCAAGTCCCACAATCGGTGCAATGCTGCACTGGTGACTGGCTGGATTATTTTGTTAATACTTCAATAGTTTTTATTTGAAATGAATATCTACAATTGAATAGCATATGAAGTGGAGGCTTTTCGATGTTTGTATAGATTATGACTTCAACGAAACAAGAAAGTTATGAAGATGTTACATTTCGTGTAGCTCGCATCAACTGAAAAAAGCCAGCACGGGTTTCACAAAACAGTTGTTTGATGCAGTGCCGATGTGATTGTTGATCGTAATATATGAAACAACGTTAGTTCGTGTTAATCACGCTGGAATTTGTGTACACCAAGTGTTGCGCACAGCGTCATTATCCTCTATAACCAACTCAGCGAACGCCAACCACCGATTACATTGCGTTGCTGATTGCAACTTGTTTATTGTCTTTGACAACCGCGTGATGTGAACTGAGCAGATGTAAGTCAGCGCTGTTCTTCGTCGATCGATAGTTTGATACAAAAGCCAGACAGGTGTTGCGATAGTGTGGTTAACAAAGGCTGATGTTCACTTGAAATTCGGGTTTCGTGTTCTTTGCACCCGTTAGATAGGGACCGTAGGATCTTGATCCCCATGCGTTTGAAACAGTGGAAGAATGGTAAACAAGTTTCGCTTGTATGCCACTGTTGAAAAAGGCTGGTACGACCAACCTGTTCATTCACATGAGCCCCCACTCATGTAGACTGGGTTTGAACCCATGACCATGAATAAAAATTCTCATTTGCAAGCATCTCCATCATATACACACACACCACGACCGGTTTCGTGCTGTTTGCACTAATCAGATAGGGACAGTAGGATCAAGATCCGCATGTGCTTGAAACCGTGGAAGAATGGTAAGCAAGTAGCGCTTGTATGCCACTGTTGAATGAGGCTGGAACAACCAACCTGTTCAATCACTTGTGTCCAAACACATGTACATAGGATTTAAACCTATGATCATGAACATGTCCATGAGTTTACGCAGGTTCGCCGTACCATCCTTATCCAACGGTCGCTTACAAACTCAACTGATGTTTAGGTGTTAGGATGAAGTGTCCCGTTATGCCAAGTCATGTTCGGTTGTTTATTCCCTTACGCCTCTTCCTTTCCCCTGCCAGCTGCTTGTGGATTCACGCACTTACTCACGTCCTTTCTCTGCGGAATCCGTCGCCGAACTTCTTATCCCGTTTTTCGAAATGGTCCGCTTCGTGCCCGAGAAATCATTGCCCCATGGTGCACAGTGGGCATCCGGAAATCTGCTGTCCTCCAATCCCGTCCTTGCCTACACGGAGAGGGTGACTTTTCTGTGTATTTTGTTATTCCGTGCTCTGCTCAATGCGGACGACGAGGTTAGTTTCTGCTCCGTTCTTTCCGTGTTACATTTTGTTTGGGGTTTCCTCGCGAACTTTGAGTAATTCGCTAGACGAGCTTTGGTATTAAATGTTCTTCTTTGTTGCTCTGCGTCATCACTTGATGCCGCTTGTCAAGGGTGCTACTTGTGACCCCAGTGGTTCATAAGCTGCGCCTTTCTCTTTGATCATGATTCAGTTATCATCATCATCATCAGTGGTGTATTACACCAATAGCATGTACTAACTGCCTAACCACCGTACAATCACGTGTGTATCTATGTATGAATGTATGAAATCGCAAGCCTGATCTAGACAGGGCCACACAGCCATAGACCGCATACAATTATGATCAAATAAAATCGTATGACATATAAGAATGAGACTCAAACGTTAGGGAATATCTAGAAGAGTAAGCACAAACAAACTGGGATGAGGTAACTGCAATTCGAATGGAACATGCATTCAACCAAGTTTCGTAGACGAGTAGAGCGACTTTCACTGTTATGTCGTTACACCAGTTGACAACATTCAACAATCTGCACCCTTAGAAAATTCTTACTGCAACGCTGTCACTCGGCACGGTTCCGAGATATGTCATGAAGTGTCACTATCAAAAGTGATCTGCAAGTTCGTGAATTGTGGGTGTTCCAACATGTTCAGCACGGTCATTTCTAAAGCTGTGATTGAAAGAGGAAGAACCGTGAAGAATGGAGGGAAAGGGTTAGAAACAGACGCTTCGTACTTACTTTTACTTTTGTGCGACTATCTCCTCCTGGAGGATGAGTCGGCTGCAATGAAGGGTCTTGGGAATATGGATACAAAGCGCCACTCGGCGTTTGTTCGAGTCAGCTTCTCTAGCCTTTGCACAACCAAATGCGACCTGCAAGGCTGCAGGGGTAGCTAGAAAAAGATGGTGTGCACCAACTAACCGTCTACGAGACTCTGTTTCAGATTTTTCCTCAAGGTTTTCTCCCGTGAAGAATGGAGGGAAAGGGTTAAAAACAGACGCTTCGTACTAATCTGGACCTATTCAATCCTGAAAAAGCACCATTGGAATTAATCTTGCAGGCTGAAATTCCGTCGATTACCTTCACAAAGTTTGATGTCGCTGGTAGACGAATGTGAAGCTGTTTCGGATTTTTAATTTTTTTTACCGGCAATCCAAAGTTTTCCATAAAACGATACATCTTCATCTTCGGTTCGCATATTGTATTCTGAAAATTTGTGTAATTAAATTAATACTTGCTAGAAATTTGTTCAAACAAATAAGCTATTTTCTGCTTCTTCTTCTTGTCTGTGCCTTTTATGCGTACTAAGCTCCACACAGCTCTACCAATTTGCTTTTTACTTCGTTTTCATAATTGTGTTTTCATTCAACGTTTGTTCATTTTATTTTAAATGAGACATTCTATTGTCGATGTCACAAGCCCTGTGACGCATACTTCAGTTGGAAAGACAAATAGTAAAATACGACTCATGGGAATATGTTTGCGCGTATTCATAATAAATAGAAATTCGTATGAAATCGTTTAGAGCAGTTTCAGTTGTGGTGGCTGGTGGAATACTACATAGTCGTGTTCCCTTTCTTGGTCCGTCGAAGTTTATGTACCAAAAGTGAAAGCAGCTCTAAACAATTTCTTTCCAGTAACACACGGGCGCAAACTCGGGCTTTCCCCACATACGTATTGCCAAATGCTGTTGTGTATACGTGTTTTTGCTCAATTTTTTTAATTATTATTCAACTCTATTCTATTTTTGAGAAAAAATCGGAAGCTTGAATAATTGACACACAGACGATGTCTCATTCTCGTTACTTTTGTTCACATTTCTAGCGGAAACACCGTATGCGGACATTGCTTGAGAGTGCGTTGTACGATTTACCACTTTCTCAAATAAACGAACGTTTCTACTCGTTTGCAACGTCTCATTTGACCGGGTCCGAATTGCCGCTTCATTTTGTCCTGATGCCTCCGACTAGCGTGGAAGGTCGACTTTTGTGGTAGGTCGCGTCATCCTCGGCCCTCATTTCCGTGTGCCTTGCTGCGCTAACGGTTTCACCGTTTCTTTCCTTCAGTTTCATGGCTTCTGCAGCCGGCATGGTAGCCGAACCTGTCAAACCTTCAGGAGACAGGGTGACAGTATCTCTTTACCCTTCTCTGGCACACATTTCCGAAGGCACACCCTGCGTTCATCGTAAAAGACTAACGTATGTTCGCATGATCACCGGCCTGCTGCAATGGACTTTTCGTCGTGGTGTGAGTCACATTGACCCAGGGCTTATGCATGCGGCCTTCAACAGTTGTTTGCCACGCGATATCACAAAAGCTGCCTCCCGCGTTGTGTATCAGAAGCCCTCGAATCTGTTGTCGTATGTCACCACGCCTATTGGGGCTCTCTTCAACCGAATCGCTCCGACACGAACGATGCACAGTGCGGAATGTCCTCAAGCAACCGCTCCTGATCCTCAACTCGTCTTCGACTTCCTGTGTTGGCTGCGATTGGGGAACTTACTCTCGGAGATGGAAGCAGTGTCCACATCAGCTAGTGAGCCCCTTCCCTCGTTTTTGTTTTGTTATAATTTGTTTTCCAATCATACCTAGCTGTTCGCTCAACATTGCAGATCAATCAGATGCGTTGCAATTGGAGGAGCTCTGTGAACTTTGCCGTGAAATTTTCAAACTGATTTCTTCGTTGGAATCACGCCAAACAAAATCTGCCCATCCTTTCATTCCCGATGCGGTGGTTCACTGGCTTATAGGCAAGCCTGATGTGCCGATTCAGAAAGATGCGGAGCCGTTGCATGAGTTATCATGTGATATGATGCCTCGTTCTCTTGACATCGGTCTTTCCCGACCCATCTTCTACACGATACTCTCTCTTACTGATTTAACCGAGCAAAACTTGCCCAGCCTAGCCACCTTGTTAGAGGCAAGTGCCTGGGCTGTGTTAAACTCTGGTAGGTTGAGGTTTGATGGATGCAGCGCTTGTGTCTTCTTGGTTGTTCAAACATGTCTCCTTGTTCCAGCTTCAACACAATCCGGACTCCACGATCGACTGAGCACTTTATGTGTCCCAATCGATACTGGAAGTGGTTCTGGTGTTCCCGCGCAAATGAACACAAATCGTTTGATCCACGGATGCCTGCGAGAAGGAGCTCTGCTTCCCGTGGTAGTGCTGAATCTCCAACGTTTGAAACCCCCCGAATCCATGGATGTTCTGTTGACCGATTCACTTCACTGGTTGAACTTGGTCGATTTCAAGTAAGCACCGTTTTAAAGTCGGTGTTGCATCATTTCACGTCTTACTACATTGTTGTTTGCCTCTCTATGTGTCATTTTCAGGTACATTGCAGAAAATAAGGTGATCCGTTTACATGGATTCCTCTTGTTTCTCGCTTTTCTGCTTCACACGGAATTTCTCCGAGATTCAAGTCGTTGTTGTGGTTCGCATCCAGCGTGGTCGTCGACAGCGCCGCATGAAACATCGTTGTCGTGCAGTCGATCGAAGTTGATGACCGCTCTGTTGGATGCGTTGTGTGGTGTACGCGCAGGTTTACTGAAATCTGGCATCAAACAGAATGAAAATAATGCCAAGTAAGCTGTTCGTGGAGGTTAAATGAATGTCATTATACTTGGATTATCGGCTGGTCCGAGATTGGCGTTCTGTTATGTTGCTATCTCTGACGGCATCACCTGATCAGGATTCTAACCATGGACGGATGCATTGTTTTGTATCCTTGCATGTCGCTTCCTAATAGCAATAGTAGTGACTGTTAATATAACGAGATTTCAAGCAACGCTCCTAGTTTCTGGAGCGTAAGGGCAAACTCTGGTCTTTAGGACAACAGGTCGATTTATCTTGTTGTATGGACATGGAACCTGAATTCCACTGAAATACGGACTACCATGTCTCCACACCGTCTGTATAGTTCGCTGGCACTATCGGATACGTAACGCTATCGTTCGCAACAGAATAGTTGATAGCGACATATGTGTAATAAAAAATAGATCAATGTGTACATATTTCATTGGTTGGGTCTGCGAATTGAGAATAATTATTTTTCCAACTTGGTTTTATTTTGGAACGGCGTTGTCGAATTTTTGTAATCGTCTGATAGCCGCTGATGTTGTCCCTCTGCCGGTGTTCTGCGTATCATGATTAGCGCTCAGTGCATTAAGCCGCGTGCTTGTACTCACGTTTCTTGGATGTTAGATTAACTTGTGTTTTCAAACGGATTGTCATTGCGCTTACTTTACTTTTGTGCGACTATCTCCACCTGGAGGATGAGTCGGCTTCAATGAAGATTCTTGGGAATTTGGGTACAAAGCGGCGTCCCCAGCACCACTCGGTGTTGTCATGACACGCAATGGGTAGACCAGCAACTACGTTGTCATGTCGATTTCCCCCAGGTCATTCACAAGACTTGAACGACTTCATGTTATAGCACCTCATCATAATGTGCCTGTGTTTACTCTTCTACAGATCCCATAGCTTTATGCCCCCCAATATATTTAGGCCTTCTTGTATCATGGTTGTATGCCAGTCAGGCTCTGGCTACTTGCTGTTCAACGAGGATAACTAACACTTTGTAAACTTTGCAATTTGTTATGCATGATGGGTTTTGTGCGTTTGTGTCGATTTCATTCGTTGCAATCGTGTTTTTCGCTCGTAGCATATATCCACGCACATGTAAGTTTCACCAGCGCAACCAGAGACTATAACGGACGATTCAGGGTAATTAAACGGGTTAATGTTCTACAAATCAAATTCGTAATAGTAACCATAGATTAACTATCGATATTAGGTATATATGCTGCGTGGAAAGTCAGCTTGTATGGTAAGATGCGAGGTTGGTTTTGGTTAACACATACGGGTCAAGTTCAGCCTTGAACATATTTAGAACTAATTCACAAATGATTTATGTGGGGGAAGTTCCAGATGAAACAAACTCGGACACTGAAAAGAACCCTGGATAATTTGATCTAAAGTTTGGGATGGTTAACTTGTAGCCACGTGATTTTTACCAGATAAACAAGTTTTCAATTGGGTGATTCACTGTATGCCGAATGTTGAACAGGAGGATCGTATAAGCCCTGACACGACTGTACGAGAAGTCAAACAGGTTCCGAGTTGCAATCCTCTCCTCGTATGACCTGTTGTGCAGCCCGGTCACCAGTTTCGTAGCGCGGTGATATACACATTCCAGCAAAGCATGTCCTTCTGTAACCATGTGGACCGTGCTTGAACAATGTGCTCCTTTGTTGCTTGGATGTACTTGGTAATTATCCGTGGGTGTACCTGTTTTGTGAAACTACAGAATATCATTTTGAGCAGTGCCAAGGTTTGATAAGACTTATTTATAAACCACAGAACACTGTCTTGAAGTCTTTAAGTTACTGCTAATCGACGGATATGCAATCGTGCAGTTCTTCTATGCTGCGTGGCTAACACCGTGATAAATTAATTGGCCGTGGATAATGAGCTGCATGCTGAGACACGCTGGAGTCTCACTGCCATCTTTATTCTTTATTTCTGTCTAGGCCTGTGCAACCTGACAGTAATATCACCCACGTACAGTCTCCGACTGTGCGGAACTTTGCCTGGATCAGGCTTGTGCTTTCATACCATGCTGGCGTCTAGTTGATCACCGCGTGTACTCTCTATGAACCAACCCTCGTTAATGGCCTCATCTCCATCCGTTATCAATCCACGCCAATGAGCCAAACTAGGCCATTAAACTCTGATTGGTTGTGAAGTGCTTTAATCACATTTAATTCAAGTCTTATCACGTGCTTTTTATTAAGCTGTGTCCAGCTCCGATGATAGCTAGGATTCTACACCCAACATTCACGGATGCACAGGAACTTTACGATAGACATTGTTTCGATTGCATTACCTGTCTTTGTACTGTGTGATTTGTGGTTTGAAGGCGGTTTATATCCGTTCCATCTTGATGGCGTCTTTGAATCGACCTCAACGGTGTACACCAAGCAACCAACGACGAGATTTGTGTGGTGTGATCAAAGGTACATCCACAACCAATGATCAATCAGTGTTGTCAACATTGTTTTTGATTTGTTAGCATAAGGATGGGTCTTCTCATTCATAGCCCACCCATGCTCATTTAGTGTGTTTGTAGTACTGTAAGTTCATAAATGAGATGTGCGTCATTCCTCACTGCGTACTACCAGTCGGTTCTTCTGAAATGGTAAATGACTTGTCATCAGAACTCAGTAGTTCAATGTACTTACTCTGACGAGCTAAACCTCACAATCGGTATCATATTCCTACTGAGCCATTCTTCCCCAAGCTCACACTAAACTTCCCACCCCAGGTTCCTTTCGTTCGTGGACTATCTTGGTAGTCTCCTGGTAGCCTGGACCGGGATTGACAAGGCGAAGTATTCCCAATTCAATCTTCTGTGTCCTGCAAGCTTCCAGGCGGATTCTGGTGTTCCAAGCACGGACTCTTCAGACTCTCTGCATTCCATACTAACGGTTCGTCTGCCCACGTGGAGTTTGAACGAGGCAGTCCACTTTCTCATCCTTCAAATTTGGCCAAACTTGCGAGACTCTGTTCAGCACATTTTATCCGACTGGCTTTCTCCGTGACTCGATTGTCTTTCAACGCGTATCTTTTGTGGTTATTATTTTCTCTTATCGTGGTTTCATTGGTTCAATACAGATCATGTATGTTCATGTGTGGCTGAAGCTTTCACGCGCTATCACTCGAGGGATGTGTTTTGTTTTTTTAAAAACATATTTTAATAAATTTCATTGGCTTTTGATCTTTGTGGGTGTCGAAGTTTCTTGGTACTTTTTGTTACGACTAATTTTGCCATACGAAAGTGCTGAACGTGACTATTTATTCATGAATATAAATTTGATAAACAATCGGCTAGAGCAACGATATTCATTCGCATGCATTTTCATCACACACCTCACGACCAGTTTCGTGCTGTTTGCACTCATCAGGTAGGGACTGAAGAATCAAGATCCGGATGGGCTTGAAACAGTGGAAGAATAGTAAATAAGTTGCGCTTGTATGCCACTGTTGGGTAAGGTTGGTACGACCAACCTGTTCAATCACATTTGCCCCTACTCGTAGACTGGGTTTAAACACATGACCATGAGCAAAAAAGCTCATCTACACGCATCTCCATCACTCATCAGGTAGGTTCAGTTCGGTCACGATCCTCTTGACTTAAAACAATTGTTTAGATCAGTTTAGGGGTAATGTTTCACTTCTGACACAGACCAACGGTAATAACCAGAACTAACCACTACTTCGAATCAGCCTATTGATCTTATGAGTACAAGTCTTGTAGAAAAGACCTGATTAATCAGCCTATTTACCCAACACACCGTGAAATCGGTCAAGCTCAATAAATCCTGGTCAACACGTCCAAATAAACGTGTGAGAATTGCGCGTAAACCAAACAAGTTATAAAATTTTGTGTGTTACTATTTATTACTGATTGTACGGTACATGTCGATTGTTTTAGGAGCCCGAAGCGCCATAGTGATAAGATTTTATGTTTGTGACTACTAAGTCTTTCGAAATATTAACAAAGTTGATCACGACGGTCCATATAGATAGCACCGGGCTCGAGTTTCGCTCTTAGTTGAGGTCATCAGTGCATACCCTATGCCTCAAGCCTGACTCTAACCCACAACTGAATACCCGCGCAACCGTCCACCGTTTGACCAGAGTGGCACATTTAAGCATCTTTATATGCTCGACCAGTCGAGAGGCATCCAGCAACATCGGTTGTTTTTATCAAACCTATCGATAACATTGCACTCACTCGACTGGATACTAGGCCGTCATAGTCAGCCTATCAATTACACCTTCGTAAGGTCGGTATTTGGCTTTAGCGCATTTAACGAAATCTGCGTCCGATAGGATGTCGAACAAAGACCGATGGATTGTAAGTCACATATTGCTACTAACGGAATAAGTAGAGAGTCGTTGCGATCTATCAACCTAATCTAACATTACGGAAAACAGAGCTAAGTCGGAACGGAAATTTTCAGCAGAAGTCCATTATCTAATGTATAATATCGTGGCGATCGCTTTGTACTCATGGGTTGATAGATCGACCAATGAAAGTATAGATTAAACCCTGAAGCAAGCGGGTTGTCAGCACGTGGAAAGTAAGTGATATGTGTAGCATGGTTGAACGCGACAGTCATTATTATAATGTAACGAGACGAGTGAGTTATTGTCACGGATCAATGTGCCTCACCCTATCCACTCTCGCTTCAGTCACCTGATGGATCTAAATTAGTTGGTCAAATCGGCGAAAAGCTCGATTTTCATAATTTACGCGTGCCCATACAAATGGCCGTTTTCAGTTGGCCACACCATTGGTACGTACTTTCCCCCCGTGAATTTGTCCTGTTTTTTATTTGCTTCCATGGGTTTATGTCGACCGTGAATGTAAATCACTAGCGCGTTAATTTTATGTTCCACATCCTCCAATATTATCTTATTATTATCTATTCCGATTAGGTGGTTGAAATGCCTTACTCGAAATTCATGTCAATAAGCACTGATATGTTTGCATGCTGTAGGCTTGAACTTCGTTCGGCTGCCAAGAATAAAGCCAACTCTTACCATGCTTGAAGACGATGCCTCACATTGTGCGACAACGTTCAGAGCTTTCATTTTTTTACAAACGTCAATCTACCGCGAGTGTGGCCAACTCCCTAATCTCAACTCCGCGTAGAATATGTATCTTGGAAGATAACGCTATCCTTTGTTTATCCACAGGTGCATGCACCAGTGCTATTTACAAAGTAATATTGACAGTGGCATACGCACCAATGCACAACTGTGAAAGAAACTTTGCACTAGACATGTTACGACACACGCGACAGATATGCCGGGTTGGAAGCAATGTGATTGATATGATAAATAAGTTGCAGCCAAAAAACGTTATGAAGCTCATAACTCGCATGATCGAGGGGCTAGCAGGTATAAATTGAAAGAACCGCCTTTTAAAATGAAGGCTTTTCTTATTCATCTGGAGATATCTTCGAAATTATCACATTTGAATACCCAAATTTGTTAAGCGATACATTTTTCTCAATTTCACTGACTCTTTACAGTTCTCCCTGGTAGTTGGATATAAGGTCAGATCCTCGAACTGAGTGGACTGGATACTAGGTTAAAAACTAGGTAACATTTCTTTAGTATCTGAGAATTCAGCAGGGATTAATTAAAATTTGAGGATCTATTCACACATGCTTCAGTAGTTTGATATGGCCATGGGCTGGACGAATTGTGGCAGATGATTATTTGGGGCAGGCATTATAGGAAGTAGATCCCCTATTCCCTTATGAATATTATTGTAACGATTTCCGTTTTGAATTATAAGCGACTTTGTTTCTTAAAGCTTATATTTTGTTTAGCAATTGACTGCTTTCTACAATTCTGGCTGTTAGGGAACCTTAAAAGCACAAAAATTTCAACTTGGTCAATTATGGCCCTGGGATACTGATACATATATTGAACTGGGCTTCAACTTTGTTATAACCCCGGAAACAAACAACAAACCTCCGAAAACAAGTTGTGCATTTGATCCATTGAGTACAACTCTCAGTGCCAGCATGGGTAGATAATACACATGCATTTGGACCAACAAGAAAATCGTGAATAGCATGTTCACATATCCGCAGCAAACTCCATTTACGAAAACAGAATTAGGACGCATAGCATGATATGATGTGATCATTGGTTAATCAAGTAAAGATTATGGTGAACTCACACGCGTTCACTCTGTTGTTGCCTTTCAAATACAAACCATGTCCACGGTCTAAACGCACACTCTGGGTGCTTGGAACGTTGACTCCCGATCAATGTTCCATTCCGGCCTCGTTCTGGTTTCTTGACTAATGGGATAAGAACGACGCAGAGATTGATAGAACGCAACGACTGTCTCTGCTGCAACATCGACGATTCATCTATCATCACAATTTGGCGACGGGAATAAAAGAACCCAGCAATACGAAATTGCAATCACAGCTTTTTAGCAAACGTCAACCAGGGGATATTACGGGAACCGATGACAACTGTATCGTCCATGAACCCGTGTTGACTGTTAATCGAGACAGTGTCATTTCTACCGTCGCGGTCAATCACAACTGTTTTTGGAAACCGATGGAATATCTGAAACGGTCCAGCATAAGAATGGTGAAGATGATTCTTCACCATGTCATTTCGGAGAAAAACATACTGGCAATGTGCCAACTCTTTCGGAACGTGAGACGGTTTGCCTGGTGCCACGGGGTGGTGGGTGAAAACTGCTCATATATTATCGCAAGCAAGCTACGTAATCTCCAGCGGCAAATTGTGATTGTCTATCCTGGGCAAAATACTCACCTGCTAAAGCGATGGCACGGCCAAATGTTAATTTGGCGACTGTGGCTTGCAAGGTTTTCAATGGCTGAACTTGAACACAAAAGACGATCAATAGGAATTTTGTCCAGTCAATACCTCCGTGCGCCAATAGCGCGGCATCTAAGTTGCCTGTGTAAACGTTCCACCATGCCATTTGCCGCAGGATGGTAAGCCATCGTTTGGTGATGTTGGCAACCCAGAGGAGCCAGCAATTTACTCAAAGCGTAATTCAAATGGAAACCTTGATCATTGTTAACAGTCCTCGGGAAACCGAACTTTGTCACCCAACGTTCGAAGACCGCTTGTACAACAGTCTCAGAAGAGCAGTTGTGTATCGGGATGGCCTTGGGCCATCTAGTGAAAAGGTCAATGCAGATAAGAGATCTATGTACTGCCGCGTGAGGGTGATAACGGGCCAAATAGTTCTTCGTGTATGTGAAAGAAACGCTCACTCGATTCGACAGAAGTTCCTAATGTACTCTTGGCGTGTCGGTGGATTTTCGTGCGTTGGAATTTACCGCACGCTTTAGCCTAATGCCTAACGCCCTTACTTGCATTCGGCTAGATGAATTAGTATGACGCTAGCACGAAGGCCAGGATACGATCGCTTATGTGGATTATTTAACACACCCCCTTCTGAACGCAGCCTGGATAAGCTGTCGATAGATGTTTGCGATACGTCGCAAAGGATATCACCCAAGCCGTCGGGCAATCGTGGAAATCTCATTTCGAGGAAAGAGAAAGCCCTGAGCAGTACTATTAGAGCACCGACAGCTTGCGCTGCGGCGATTTCGCTGAGGTCGACAGAGGATGCAACTCTATCACACCTATTCCAGATAGTGCATAAGCGACATGATTATAAGCACCTGAGATGTATCTATTTCAGTCGTGAATATACTCTTTCTCTACAGTATTATTCAGCCGATCAGCTCATCGATTGATATATGGGTTTATGTTCAGCAAACACGGTGAACTGTTTGCCCTCCAAAATGTGGTGGAAATGTTCAAACCACAGATATATTGCTAACATTTCTCGACTAAAGTGGGTATAACATGGCTCTGCCGGTTGAAGTCGCTTGAGAAAATCGAAATCGGCAATCATAACACATCACCATACTGTTGTAGCATTGTTCCCACTGTTTTGGCGGATGAGTCCGTGAATAGTGACAGTGAAGTATCGGGTCTATGGTGCTTCAAGGATTTCATTTGAGCGATATACTTCTTAAGCGATGTGAATGCTCAATATGAGGACACACTCACAACGAAGAAAACAAGACGCGCTGATCGACCAAAGTTCACAGCGGATCGAAATTGGTGTTTGGTAAGCCATGGCACACAATGGCAGCAAATCCATATCCACTAAAGCGGTGTGTTGCTCACATCCCCCGAAATTACCAGTTTCTGGCTGTTTGCCGTCATCAGGTGGAGACAGTAAGATTAGGTTCAGTGAGCCTTGAAACAATGGATAAATGGTAAACAAGTGTATACTTGAATGCCACTGTTGAATAGGGTTCGTACAACGAAGCACGATGTTCAGACACGGAATCACGAAATGATTCTTGGTCAAGGACACAAGGCGCTTATGGATGACCAAAGTAAAGTGTTGCTCAGATCCCCATCCCTTACACTCCACTACCGGTTTCGGGCTGTTTGCCGTCGTCAGGTGGAGACAGTAAGATCAGGTTCAGTGAGACTTCAAACAGTGGTAAAGTGGTAAACAAACTTATAGTTGTATGCCACTGTTATCAAAAGTTCATACAACGAACCACAATGTTCAGACACGAAATCACAAAGTGATTCTTGGTCAAGCAAACAGGGCGCTCATGGATGACCAAAGTAAAGTGTTGCTCACATCCCCATCCCTTACACTCCACTACCGGTTTCTGGCCGTTTGCCGTCGTCAGGTGGAGACAGTAAGATCAGGTTCAGTGAGCCTTGAAACAGTGGTAAAGTGGTAAACAAACTTATAGTTGTATGCCACTGTTATCAAAAGTTCGTAGAACGAACCACGATGTTCAAACACAGAATCACATAGTGATTCGTGGTCAAGCACTCGAGGCGCATATGGATGACTAAATTTAAACTGGCTGACTCCCCCATGACAACTAACTCCCGTCGTTCTCACTGTGCTCTTTTCCAACATCATGGAGAACTCTCACACGTTCACTCTTTTGTTGCCATATAAATACAAGCCATGTCCACTGTCGAAACGCACACTCTGTGCGCTTGAAACGTGGACTCACGATCAATGTTCCCTTCTGGTCTTGTTCTATTTTCTTGACTGTTGGGATAAGAACAACAGAGAGATTGACGGAACGCAACGAATGTCTTTGCTGGAACCGATGATCCATCCGTCATAACAATTTGGCGACGGGAATAAAATAACCCAGCAATACAAAATGGCGATCACAACTTTTAAGTCAACGTCAACCCGGGGATATTACGAGAATCCATGACAACGGTGTCGTTCACGAACGCGTGTTGACTGTCAATTGAGACAGTGTCAGGAATGCGCCGGACTACTCCGCTGAATCGACTTATCTGGGTCCGCAAAATGATGGGTGGTGCCAACGATGGATATAGCAGATCGCCGCGGTAAATTTTAGTCAAATTCGCAAAGCATTGCGATTGCGACTAATTTCTTTTAAAAGCTGAGATACTTAACCTCGTCGAGGGTATGTGCGTCATGCAACATCACGAGAAATCTTCTAGCTCAATTAGAGCCAGAAAGACGGAGTTAGCTGTAAATCTTAGCTAACCGTATTCGCTCCCAAGACGAAACTTAGTAAATGACAGTTGTGTGAGAATGACGTTAACTCAAGAAAATTGTACTCCAAAATTGAAGAGCGCCACCGTCGATCTACGTCCTTCAGAGGATGAATCGTGGTTATTCTACATGGCCTCGGACCACAAAGATGAAACTGGATGCTAGGATTGTCATCTGTTCCAAAAACGATTGCTCTTTCTCCTAATGAACTAAAGCCTTCAAAAATCGCGATCCAGCATCGGATATTACGCCGTAGGACAAATAGCTCTTAGGTAGCCTTATACCGTGGGTCCGTCCCCTTGTAATAGTGCTCTTTTGTTCGATACACACATTTGTAGATTTCGAAATAAATGGGCTGAACCCCTCAGTAGAGTTGACGACACCCTCTTTAAAATTGTGGGTGTCACGGTATCATTGTTGTTTCATGATGATCACATACCAGCCTAATGGCTGACACGGATTAGCGCCGTAAGAAGCGGTCGACCTCTTGGTAATCTAGAAGGAGGAGCGCTGCTCCTTACTGATAATGCTATTTTTTAAGAGAAGTATTTTTCTTTCTACAACGAATATGCAGATAATATATGCCTTGCTCCTCCATGGATGCCCGTGTATATTGATAAGCTGCGTCTAGCGAAATCCCAACACTACTTTTGAAGAAGATGCTCTTCTGAAAATTAAGTATTCGCCTCTTTTGAACATGGCACCGCGTCTTGTAATCTTAGGTGATTTTAATCACCCCGAAATAAAATGGGAGTTCCAAACCTCGCATGCTTCATGGAACGCGGACGACTTTCTGAACTGGCAACACCCGTGCACTTCACCAACACGTAAACGAACCAAATAGATTCCGTTAGTGTCGGTCTCCGTCTACTCTTGACGTAGTTATTTTAACTGACGAAATTGGTATTGAAAATTTGGTCTTCCTACCACCATTAGTAAAGAGCGAGCATGTAGTGTTAGCCTGTGAGTTACTCTTGTCTTTTGGTAAACCCCAGCTCAAGCTGTCTTAATGCTTCCATAGGATCGACCCTCATGCCATACTGCAGGCAACAGCGCTACTCCCATGGCAAAACTTTGACCATGTGGATGTGATGAATGGGCATATAAAGAAAACATACTTTAACTTCAAGATCGAGTATGTTCGCAAAAATATTAAACATCAATGCTGTTGAGCCTCAGTCTCCTGTAGCGGAATGGAGGCGTTGCAAGCATACTCAATCATGTGGAACTTTGGACCGTTTCAAAGAAGCGCGAAATATCGTTGTTTCCAACGTACGTGCTACAAAGATCTCTTTCGAAATGAGATTTGTTTAAGAGGCCTATACTCATCTGAAAGGTTTCTACAGCTACGGTAAACCTAAAGGCTCAACACGAATATCTGTAGGTACCTAGAAATTAGACGGAAAATCTGCCGTCATCGCAAATGTAGAAAAGTCTCACTTGTATTCCTCGCATTTTTAGAACGTGCAATGTCGAGATGATAACTTGAACACCTCTGCGCCATCACTTCAGTGTTCAGTCACCGAACACCCCTTCTGCACTGACCTTACATTCGAGGTACACCATGTCGAGATTATTTTGGCCAGCCTAGCAGTGCTCGATATAATCTAACCACGAATGATTTGATTGCTAGCTCCTAGATTAGTTGCGACGATCACAGATATTTTCACAACATCCATCAGACAGAGCACTCTTCCTTCGGGCTGGAGACCAGAGGTTTTGGTGTTTATCATTAAGGGAGGTTCTTATTCAGTGATCAAAAATTACCGCCCGGTTAGCCTCACTAGAGTACTATTTGAGGTCATGGAAATTGTGACACGCTATAAAATTTGGGGATACAGAACCAAACACTCTCTACTGAATGCCGCACAACATAAAAGTTAGGTTATGTCTGACTAACTTGTTGAGCTTTCGAAACAAGGTCAATAAGAGAATGATATGGTATCGCTGTAGTAGTTTTCTATCTCGAATTTAATAAGTCTTCTGATTCATTCAACAACAGGCTGTTGCTTCTCGAATTCTCAGCCATAGGAGTATTAGGAGACCTACTGAGATGGATTCGAGCATCCCTTAGCGACCGTTCCTTTACTGTTTCGTAGATCAGACATACTCCGCATGTGCGCATATAACGAGTGGGGTTCTCCAGGGCTCAGTCTTGGGGCCGTTGCTGTTCCTCATCTTTATTGATGATCTAGCCAACCAACTACGCTCATCCTGTTATATATTTGCTGACGACGTTAAAATTGTCGGTAGGTCGGATAACTCCGATCTGATAAGTGACGTGGAAGCTGTATCATCGTGGGCGGTTAAGTGGTACCTTCCCCTTAAATAAATAATTTTTTTCTTGGAAATCCAAGGCATGTTGACCATGATCAATAATTTCAATAACCTAGATAAGAGTCACTTGCTCTATACACTGGCAGGCAACATGATTGCCTCTACACCCTCAGTCTACACGGATTTCCGTAGGGTAAAATCTACTAAGGACCTAGGAATCGTAGTCTCCGCAAACTTCAAGTGGGCTGACCAATGTGCTGCTGCGGCTCAAAAGGCCAAGAGGGAACATTTTCGACTACGTTTGGCCCTCACTTGCAAAAAAAGCTGAAATGCTATTGCCCCTCTACAAAGCAAAAGTAAGTCAACATTTAGAATACTGTATCCAGGCTTGGAAGCCGTATTACCAGGAGGATATCGTGCAGCTAGAAAAGGTACAGAAGCTGGTTAGCATACACCAATTATGAAAATCTTCTGTTAGCACTAGGACTTTTCTCGCTTAGGAGGATGCACCTTTGGGGGGATCTTATAGAGACCTTTGAGGTTGTCAAAGGATTAAGTTGTCTTGCATTAGATGACTTCTTTTGCTTCTCTCCTTTGGTTGGTACACGAGGGCACAGTCTTATGCTAAGTAAACAGCACACCCGGCTCGAATCCAGAACGCATTTCTTTTGCATCCGTATAGTGAACGCGTGGAACTCACTTCCCGCAGAACTAATCTTGGCAATTTAAGTAATTGCGTTCAAACATAGGCTGGACGAAAGGTAGCAGGTTTTCTTTTCGGAGCATTACACTTAAGTCTAAATCCCTCCATATTTATGGTAAAAAAACTAACAAAAAACCAAAAAATATTCGGAAAATCATTTTAAAACACAAAAAACGTTTCTTTTTCATATTTTCGTATTTGTTGAAATAAACTGCTGTCTTTCGTCCTTTCATTCGATTGGACATCCAACATGCATTAACTGTCTTACCTAAATACAACCCGGATTATCCCTTGACATCACGATCGTCGAGGATATCCAAATCACAATTAGAATAAACGCTTTGGCAGTGGTAGTTGCTTCTCTGCAGCTTTCCACCGAAAGAAATTCTGGACGCTCCATTGGCTAGTTAGCTACTTACTGTCCTGTGCAACTGAACTTAACCTTTCGGTGATGAGACCTCTCTCTGTCATTCACAGTTACACACGCCTGTGTTACTTACGAATCAATCCTGGTAGTGGTAGGTGTTTTCAAGCACTCCTTTTAAAGAATCTGGGTACTCGTTTTGACTTGGTCGACTATCGCCCTGTGATACTGATACTGATACTGATACTGAACTTGACCTCTGCTGTAGTTGTCATTGAAGATGTACTCTAAAATGGCCCGCCAGTAGAATACGAGTGTATGGAAAACTTGCTTTTCAGTAGGCTTCTGAACGAGGAAAATCTATGTACAACTGCCATTAGGCCGGTGCAAGCTCGTTCGCAAGTGCAGTCTAGCCACTTATCAACTTCTTCGGTCTCGAAAACGAAGTATCAGCGAAGGTGCTCCCACCCTGAGTAAAGGTAAATTAAAATGTGCGCAGAATAGAAATACCCGTGTACTGTACACAAATGCTTGCTGTATACGTAATAAATGGGGTGAGCTGCAGCTTGCTGCATTGTAAAACCAGGTTGGCATAATTGACATCTCCGAATCATGGTTGAAACCAGATGATCATGTTCCGTCATTTTTATCAACTAAGTATGCCATCTATCGTCATGATAGGGATACTGGTGCTACGGGAGTGGGAGTGGCAATTATGATAAACGAAGATCTCCCCCACAGTGAGACATCGATAAAGATTACTTCTCACACAATCCAACTGACATCGGTATTTCTTACTGTCGCTAGAAGAAGACTGGCACTTGCATGTGCTTATAGAAGCCCGACTGCTTCATCATTAGACAACCAATTACTGATGGACACATTGGAAGTACTAAAAGGACAATGCAACGCATTACTAATTGTTGGAGACTTCAATCTCCCGGGCATTGATTGGCGTACTGAAATTTTTTCACCAGAGTCAGTTGAGTCGCAATATCTAGACTGGTTTCATGTCGGGGCCTTTTATCAACATGTCAGGGAACATACAAGGTTTAGGACAGGACATACTCCGTCAACTTTAGATTTGGTTCTGTCGTCTCCTGAAAGAGATATTTATGGAATCAAAATACCATTCGCCACTGAGCAAGAGCGACCGCGCTGTAATTCTTCTTGACTGGAAATTAGTGCATCCTATTCCCCAAGTAAAGATGTCCCGCAACTTTGGTCGAATGGACATCGTCCAACTACAAACTCAAGCAATGGATCCAAGCTGGGAACCAGACGAATTAAAACCTAGTGTAGAAATCAGGTGAAATATTATAAAAGGGTACCTTCTACAACTACAGGATAGTTTTGCTCATTTACAACCAGTGAGAAGGCGAGGAAAACCACCCTGGTGGAGCGCTTCTATTCGCAAGGATATTAGATGTCGTGACCGTAGCTGGAGGGTGTACAAATTAAGTGGAACTCACAGATCCAGACTGCAGTACATACAGACCAGAAATTCAGCTGTTGCGCTTCAAAGGAAAGCTAAAAGGGACTTCGAATCCTGACTTGCCAAAAAAGCAAAGATTAACTTGAAAGCTTTTTATGACTTTGTTCAGTCCAAGCGATTATTAAGAGAAGAAATAGGTACGTTAGTGTTGGACGATGGCAATACGGCTTTGACTGCACCGGAAAAAGCCGATGCGTTGCATTCATTCTTCTGCAGTGTTTATCGGCGCGATTCAGGTAACTGTTTAGAAACTCACGAGCGCAGAGCACCTCCCTTTAGCTCGGTGGAGGTTAATCAGGAAATGGTCGCACAGTTCTGTCGCAGCTGGATAAAACTAAGTCAGCTGGCCCCGACGGTATTCATCCGGCTATTCTTCAACCGCTCGCGAATATAGTTAGTTTTGCAATCAGAAATCTTTTCGAAGCTACCTTACTCCAAGGTATACTACCGGATGATTGGAAACAAGCGGCGATAATAGCCATATACCAAAAGGGTCCCATTTCAGATGTACGCAACGACAGGCCAGTAAGCCAGATAAACATTCTTTGCAAGTGCTTGGAAAAAATCATTCGGCACCAGGTATGTAAAAATTTGGTAGCCAATTCCTTACTATCCGATGCCCAACACGGATTCCGGAAAAGAAGGTCCTGCCTAACCAATCTTCTAAGCGTTCTTGACGAAGTGAAATTACGCCTCAATGAAGGGAGTGTAGTCGAAGTCTGCTACCTTGATTTTCAGAAGGCATTTGACTCAGTGAACCATAGGTAGCTTCTGCACAAACGAAGTATGTGTGGCGTCACCGGTGACCTACATCGATGGTTAGACAGCTTCTTAACTAATCGCACTTTGTTAGAATTGCAGGGGTGTGCTCGGAGGAATCACTGATTCTCAGTGGAGTGCCTCAAGGCTCGGTGCTTGGTCCTTTACTTTTTCTTATTTTTGTAAACAAACTGGCAGCGTGCTTGAGTTCACGCTGCTTTCTGTTTGCTTATGATGTTAAGATCATATGAACCGACAGTAGATATACGCTTATCTCTGATTTAGAAAAAGTAATCGAGTGGACAAAGACCTGGGACTAGCCACTGAACTTGGGGAAGAGCTGTCTTCTGACGACTAATTTAGCGACAACCCTACTAGAAGTTGGTGAAAGAACTATCAGAATAGCTGCTTCTCAGAAAGTGAAGGATCTCGGCATTACTATAGCGGGCGATTTTAAATGGGCTACTCAATATGCCGAAGCTGCAAACAAGGCTCGCAGAGAATTGTTCAGACTTCGCTCAGCGTTATCTTGCCGAAAACCTTCAATCTTCATTCCCTTATACAAAGTAGTCGTGCGGCCTCACTTGGAGTACTGCGTTCAATCCTGGGCACCGTACTTAAAAAAGGATATAGCATGTCTCGAAAGGGTCCAGCGCCTTGCGACTAGGATGGTTGAGGGTCAGACAGGTAAAACCTATGAGGCTAGACTCAAGGACCTCGGTTTGTTCTCACTAAAGAGACGGCGGCTGCGAGGTGACCTAATAGAAGCCTTCAAGATTCTAAAGGGTCTTACGGGTGATAATATTACTGAAATCCTTAAACTTGCCCCTAAAGCAGCTACAAGGGGTAATTCTATGAAACTTCTTAGGACCAGGTTGCTGGTATGTGAGCACTTTTTCAGCAACCGTGTCGTCAACTTCTGGAACAAGCTCCCAGATTGCATAGTAAGCCTCCCAAATGTGTTGAGCTTTAAAAGGGAATTAGACGTTAAATGGTCTATCATATTTCCGCATATTGTCTAATAAAAAACTTTATAAAAAAACAAAAAAACGTATTTTTACATTTTTATCATATCTGTCTAGGCCTGGACAACCTGACAGCAAATTAGCCCACATGCAGTCTATGACTGTGTTTCACTTTAACTCGACTAGGCTAGTGATTTCATACACCACACATTGTTCACGCATATTATTGCATTGTTTCCTGAATAGCTGACCTCTCACCGGGCTGGTGAAGAGAAACCCTACCTTACTTTCCAGATATTCGGAAACAAGAACGTGTGAAAAGTACGAACTGTATACTCGATATCGAAGTTGCCAAGCGCTCAACCGCATCCGTCG
>JACCGJ010000816.1:0-25000 GCA_013407085.1 Atriophallophorus winterbourni
ATGTGATTCTGTGTTTGAACATCGTGGTTCGTTGTACGAAACCTATGTAACACTTATCCAGTGTCTCAGGCTCACTGAACCTGATCTTACTGCCCCAACGTGATGACGGCAAACAACCAGAAACCGGTAGTGGTGTGTAAGTGCTGGGGATGTGAGCAACACGTTACTTAGGTACGTGATTGGTTTGTATAGCATGTTCGCACGAGGGAGTGACATGTTTGCCGTTGTATTGAGTCAAGAAACGCGAATTGACCCCGATTTACCTTCACCATAACACTTAGAATAATGTGTAATATTACTCATATCCATTTATTCTTCGAAGAGCTTGATGTGAAATACCGAAGCTGCAATCTGTCGCGTTAATCAAAATAAATGGAAATTTCAAGTCAAATAACTATGCTGCTATCTCTTGGCGTTCTTCAGTGGGCACCGATCGTTCAATGACATTTCGAGTACTCTATGATTTCACTCTACACAATGCTTCTGCGACGTTTCTATACAACATGAGTCTGCTATCATCAAAGCTTCAGAACACTATATGTTCCCGGAGTGCATCATCTTTAATCAATTTCATTATTGTTAATTACGGTGTGATGTAGATCCATGATTGACAACGTCCTAAAATGGCTAACACCAACGCTGAAAACACATGAGGACACCCAATCCACATGCAGCACAAGTGTTCATCCTTTCGAGCTGTTTCTCATGATTGTGAGTCAATAAATTTATCAGGAATGATTTACTAAACTTATGATCTGTATGACGTTTCACAATCAATTCTCTTTATTTTTAACGTTAATCTTACATGTTATCGTTTCTATACCGACATGATATTTATCAAACAATTTATTGCGTGTTTTTGTGATTGATATTGAACGTATTTATTATTCAATAAAATCTACCCACCTCGCATCACATGACTCCAAACCTACACATCAACGCCAGGTTAAAGTATGCGCCACGAGTTATTTATCAATTTTCAAAATTTAAATTTTGCGCCTCGCATGTGGAGAGGTAAGCGGCGCGGCCCCAGATCGATAAAGTAAGCGCGACGAATTTGAAAATTTCAAAATTTCCACTGTTTATAAGAGGGTGAGTTGCGCACAGGCATGTAAGCGAAATGTCCTTTAATCGAGTAAAAAGTATTAAAACTAATATTGAAGAATCATACCACGACGTAAAAACAGCAATAAACTATGTAAGGTTGGACCGAAGTTAGATAACGTCCTTAAATCGAAACCTCTTTTCATTATTGATCCGGCCTAAAGTTAAAACGCGGGCAATTTATATTTACAAAATCAAGGATTTATGGTTAAAAAGCAAACGCTTTGCAACACCACAGGATTGCGGTATGAATAAAAATGTGATGTGGAAATTCCAGAACAAGCATTCACTCAACATGTCAAATTGGGATGCAGAGGGATGGGGTGTCAGCTTGTGTCAGTCTCTCACCAAGCTGTTGAAGCAAGCGTCTTAGCGGGTGTGATTCGGTAGACACGATTTTAATGGTAAGAATAATATCGTGGGATATCCTCCTTCGGGTGAAATCACATACCCAGACGTTGTTCTTTCACTTTACGACGGCCCACCAATAAACTTGTGAATCTGTGCCCTCTAAAGAGGACAATGTCTTTCCGAAACTAAGGACACTAGTCCTTACCACATACTCCATCGTCAGACGAACGTGAACGTTCATTATCCTTGGTAACGTTACTGGCAAGAATCCTCAAAATCTTCTTCGATAGATGACTACCAATTTGCTAACATACAGGCAGTAAACGGCGCTATTCCGATTTTCACCAATTCATTCTCGAAGTTATTTTTCCACAGAACTCCAGTTTCCAATCGACATGTCTATAAAACATTATTGCCAAGTTGTTGCGTCTTGATTTTTCTGTGTTAAACGGCATATCCTTCGAGCTGTCCAAGCTGACACGATGACCAAATCAATTAAGGATTTCTCACCATCGCGACGTAATGTTTATTTCATCAGCGAACAAAGCCATTTTGGATGTTATGAGCGAGGGGAAATCGTTTATGTATGGCAGAAAAAGAAGCGGTCCTAGCACAGATACTAGTGGGACTATGATGGTGGTTTAATCTTCTTTGACAACATACCGTTCAGTATAATTCTTGAGTGACGATTCAATTCAAGGTAATTCAAAGTTTTTAATGGTCTAAGAAGCAACAAGCGTAACAATAGCCACTGGATGGTGAAAAATGAAGTGTACGTATATAAAATAAGACAAGCAATAAGATTAAACAGTCGGGTAACGAATGATTCAATAAAACCTTGTCTAATTTCGTTTCAAACTCATGAAAGCTAGAGAAGTGAGCAACGGCAGTAGGTTAACTGTTCTAAGTAAAACAGACACGGACAGAATAAAAATACCTTCCACAGTTTACGCGGGAATGGGGTACCACCAGGGTACCTTCATGGCTCCGATAATTCCTCGTATCCTTTCGCTGAATAAGAGATAGTTTTCGGTATGGAATATTTGTAAAGTAGGATAATGTCTTCTCTCGTTCGTCAATAGGTAAAGTCGGATACTGAGGACTAGTTTTGTTGAGCGATGTTAGATTCGCTGCATAAGTTCAACATGCTTCTTGAGCCACGGAGACCATGACTGGTCTCAAGTATGTATTCATGATCCTTGGGAATATGTTTGCGGAAATTGAGGACACGTATAGCTTTTGGAAACGCCATGTTAGTTTTAAGTGGGGATTTTGAACGGGAGCTTATCGAGACACCTAAATCTTCTTCTTTATTTCAATTTTCAATGAAATGTGAACCTATGTGTTGTGTAAACTTTACTTGCTTCCCCACATTTATGATAGTCATCCACACAACCTCGAGAGAAATGGACCACGGATACCTAAAATCAACAGTTATGTAGATGGAGAATGGAGGGAAAAATGAAGGAGTCAAAATTGTTTAAATTCTCAAGTGAATCATGGAGTAATTTAAAAATCTACCTTAGATTTTAAAACCACAGGTCCTCAATATTTCGCTAGCTTTCTGCAATGTGTACGAATATTGGGTGAGCGCGTAGTTGAACAATAGCAACCTTCCAAATCGGAATTCTACACCACTGAAGTTGTTTATCTTTTTTTTGAATTTCGATCTACCTTCAATGTATTCATAATGACCTTGACGCAAGAGTTGGCTGAATCAAAATAACGCTATTTACGCCCAAGTCATCAGGTGATTGGAGTGCACCTTGTTGACCTTGAGTAAGCCGATCGATAATCACTGGCCACGGAAATTGGCCACGATTTCGAATCCATCAGTCAAACAACTTTAATTCAAACAGCATGTTTGAGTTTGATTTTTGTTACAATTAACGACGCACGTTTTGAGGTAGGTTTATAGATTAAATGCTTGTTATTTTAGAAGACATTTCCTCTCGTTTACGCCAAAAACGTGACACATACACCTATTTTTGCTGTTGTGGTGGGTGTTTTAACAAACGATTCGATGCAAACTAAGTGACACGTATCGGGTTGCATATTTGTTACCTTTTTTCAAATAAGAGAAGCATAAATTTTCGTGTGCTTAAAGCTAGTGATTACGAGCTTAGTTGACAATGCGAAGAGGTTTTTCGAAGAATTAATGATATTTTAGATGATCGAATATTGAGAAAAAATGCGTTGCTTGAGAATGGGTGTCCTATTTATTCGTTAGAACTCTCTTGTTAGGGGCAACCGCAAGTTGACTGTAAAGACAAACATGAAAGAACACGCATTGAGAAAATGGCATATTAATTGTTGGCTGCGTTTTATTTACAATAGCACTTAACATTTTCATTTATAACGTAATGATGTGGTGTTGCTGGCTTTTTAATCATCCATTCTGGAATTCTTAACAAACCCCATCAGGAGTAAGTAACCAAGTAGTTGGTGGAATCTAGCTCTGAACAACATTGATTGTATAGATAATATAAATAATCCTAGAATATATAATCCAGAATATATGTCGACGGGCCAACAGATTGTTAGGTATCCTTCAAAGAATATTTGGAAGATTCTCTCTGGTAACGTTACCAAGGATAATGAATGTCTGCCTACGATGGAGTATGCGGTAGAGGTCTGGGCTCCTTGGCTGCGAAAATTTATTGCTCCCTTCGATAAAATCTATCATAGAGCAACATAGTTAGTGATGGGTCTTCGCAATGTTTCGTACACCGGAAGATTGCGACGTCTGGGGCTATGCGACTTAACCCAAAGGAGGATACGACGCGATATTATTCTGACCTATAGAATTGTGTCTACCGAAGGACATCCACTAAAACACTTGCTTGATTTGTGTGACGGGAAAGTGACACGCGGACATACCTAATCCCTTTGCGTTCCAAGTTCCCGTATTGATTGTCGGCGACATTTTTTCGCCGTAGGTGCTATATTTCTTTGGAATTCCCTACCCCAACATGTGGTGGACTCTGCTTGCCTGGCGATTTTTAAAGCGAAATTGGACTTGCACTTGCAAACGAACATTATTCGTGAGCCTTGCATTTGATATTCTCTATTGCTTTTATAGTATTGTAATTTTCATGTTTTTATTCATACCGTAATCCGGCGTGGTGTTGTAAAGTATTAACTTTTTAACCATAAATCCTTGAATCCTAGCTCAAACACATTCGTGGACTTTGATCAAATGACGTTTCTCAACATGCCTAGATCTTAAAATGTGAAAAACAAACATCGTAACAAAATAGCTAGAAGTCAAGGTCACATTTGTTCATCAAAACGATACGTGTGACATCTGCGTTGGTGTTGTTTAAACCGACAATCTCTGCAAGAAACTCTCTAAATATCGATTTTAATTCGGCCAACCATGGGAATACGTGTGTTTCCACTTGGAAACAGGCATCGAAGTCCAACGATCCAGGAATGACGTCCGCGAAAATTATGTTCAGAGGCTCTACAGTTCACATGACGTCACAATCCCGGAGCCGGATAATATGTCGTACAGTCTGACAGATGACACGCATGATAACACGCTCAGATGACCCATTACTAGATATCTGAAATTGAGGTAAGGGAAGCGAGCATGTCCCTACCTACTGTTCCTTGAAGATGACAGCCAATCGGTGAAGCGATCGTTGAAGCACGCGTTCTATCACAACACCCGTAGAACGCACTTGATCGATCACACGCTGTCACCTCTCAAGACTCCGGGTAGCTGTTTACGCTTGCATCGAAGAGTACACTCACACATACAAGCACACACCGCTTTACAAGGTCACCTCATGTGTGCGAATGGCGCATCAGCACATTGTTGAACCCTGGTGAACTCGACTTGGTGTTTGTGAAGATGAGGTGACGATCGATAAACGTCGATCGGTGACGCCAATTCGATGCTCGCTGGTGTGTTCGCACAAACGATGAGCATGTTGGACGGATGAAGTGAACGACGTTTTACGCGAATGTGAATGGATGGTTTTGGTGGAGAAAGCGTCTTATCGATTGATATCGATTCAAGATTCAAGATTCAAGATTCACGATTTATGGTTAAAAAAGCAATTAATTTTACAATAACCATAGAGTGGAACGGAACGATGATAGTTTATTAATAGTTTGGGGCAAAATTCGGATTAGCTCTCATATAATCGTCAAGTTTTGATGTGAATATAAATAAACTGTTTGAGCTTACCAAATCAGTAGGTAGGGAATTCCAAACAAAGCATACACGCACCAAATAAAAATACCTGTGGCAGTTCCGTTTGGAATGTGGTATTTCCAACTTGCAACCATGACCACGGCTGTTGCTGGAAGTTCGTAGGTGGAATAATAAGTCCAGGGGGTGGGAATCAGTATTAAGTATTTTGTATGCGATGATGAGATCACCTCGCATTCTTCTTTGTGTAAATGTCCTCAGATCCAGTCGTCTGAGTCGCCCGGCGAAGGGCGTATTTTCGAGTCCAAAGACCAGCTTAAAAGCTCTCTGATATATGCGATTAAGAAGTAAGATGTCTTTTTGGAGCCATGGTGTCCAGGCTTGTGCGGCATAGTCTAGAACCGGGTGTATATATGTATTCATCATGAGTGGAAAACACCCTGGGGAAAACGTCCAAATATCCGCCGTAACATACCGAGCAGCCCAGACGCGGTTTTGTAAACGGCTTCGCATTATAGACCATTTTTCAAACTACCACAAATCCAGACACCCAGGACCTTTTCTTTTGCGGTGTACTTCAGGTTTTATCGCCGACCTTGTATGGATAGGAAAAGCCAAGGTCACGTCCGATCTGAATCATCTTCGACTTTTGCATATTCAATGACAGTTTGTTTGCGGATGACCAGTTGCACAAAGCATTCAGATCGCTTTGTAGCAAAATACAATCACCAGCATTGCTGATTCGCCTCCATACTTTTATATCGTCAGCAAACAAAACCATCTTACTATCATTTGGTATTGGTATATCGCTTTGATTAAAAGATCAAAGCAGCGAATAATGTTGCCGCGATTCCGAAATAGAAAAGAAACAGAGGTTGGTTTATTTTCGTTGAAATTGGAGAGAACAGTTTTTGCAAAAATGAAAGCTGACACGACGCAGTGACGATATAACCATCCAGTTGACTTGCGTTCAAGACTCGAGTAATTAAGGTGGCATAAAGCACTTGGGTTCATAAGTAAATGTTTGTTCGTGAACAGGAAATAGCACATAATCATGTCATGTCACGCATAGTCCCGTTGAATACTTACTATGAGTCAAAACGCTGGTGTCGTCAAATGGTTAAGCAACAAATAAGTGTCAAAAAATTTATGACTACTCATCCGTGCCATCACAAAGTTGATCACGATGGTCCATAATTAGAGCACTGGACTCGAGTTTCCCTTTTATTTGAGCTCATCAGCAGTGGGATTCAAACCCCCGACCATCACCATTGTAGTCCCACGCCTTTACGACCTGGGCTACCGTCCACCGTTTGACCGATCGCAATTAAGCGTTTATGAACTGTTCTCCAGAATGGCACATTTGAGTAGCTTTGTGTTGCACGACCATTCCAGAAGGAGCCAGCAACATCTGTTATGGTCGCCCAACCGAACAGATCTCCGTGTCAGGTCTTCCCATCGGACACAGTGTAAGCTAACACCGATTAGATCTGACGGACATTGTTGTTTAAGCGGTAGTTGGAGAATAAGTTGTTTATATTTGTGAATACTCATCCGTGCCAAGCCGATCGAACTATTCACAAAGTTGATCACGACGGTCCCTAATGGAAGCACTGGACTCGAGTTTCGCTCTTATTTGAGCTCATCAGCAGTGCATATCCTCCGCTTCGGGGGTGGGGTTCGAAAACTCGACCACAATTGTAGTCCCATGGTTTAACGAACGGGGCTACCGTCCACCGTTTGACCGATCGCAATTAAGCGTTTATGAACGATTCTCCAGACTGGCACATTTGAGTAGCTTTGTTTGCACGACCATTCCAGAAGGAGCCAGCAACATCTGTTATGGTCGCCCAACCGAACAGATCTCCGTGTCAGGTCTTCCCATCGTCTATATTATATAGACAAATAACGTAATCACAACGTAATCTCCTTAAAAGTGTTCGTCCCGGTTGCCACTTCGATCTGATTCGTTTTTCGATTTCATGCCAACCGGTACACTTTAAACAATTCACATCGAGACCTAATTGTCGATTCAAGCGGTCGGCGACCAATAAAAAGCTCACGTGTTTCATCATCCCAGGCACTGGTTATTCAGCGGGATCCGGCATCACACTGCCTTATCACATACCACATGATTCATCACTCTACTTAAAGCAGTATCGATCAAATGTAATTATACAATTGCTAAATGTTTAGTTAACAAGTTGGAGGAACTGATTAATATGTGTGTACACAATTCCACTTATCCTACTGCTGTGACTGAAACTTTGTATCAATCGAGTCTGACCTACAGTGAACTGTCTATCCCTAATAGGACACTCCTCCGGCGTGGCCGTGATGACATTGGAGGTGGTGTTGCGTTGTATTATCACAAGCGACTGAAGATGAACATCATCTCAGATACTGATCTTTCATTCACTGACACGCTGTGGTGCTTACTTGACCTGGAATCTGGTGACCGCTTTACAATCGGGGTCATATACCGATCACCAACATCGACCGCAAAACACAACGATACGGTAGTTGAAAGACATTCAGCGACTCAACGCTCGACAAGTCATCGGGGACTTCAACCTTCCGAGGCCAGCATCCAACAAACTCACTGGAGCACAAACTCCGTGAAGCGTTAGACCTATTGCCCTTGTAAAAGCACACGAAGCAAAGGACATGCACTGATGATGAGCTCAAATAAGAGTGAAACTCGAGTCCAGTGCTTCCATTATGGACAGTTGTGATCAACTTTGTGAATAGTTCCATGGGCTCGGCACGGATGAGTGGTCACAAATATAATCAACATATTCTGCAAACCTCGCTTAAACAACAATGTCCATCAGATCTAATCGGTGTTAGCTTACAGTGTATCCGATGGGAAGACCTGACACGGAGATCTGTTCGGTTGTGCGACCACAACAGATGTTGCTTGCTCCTTCTGGGCTGACAAAGCTACTCAAATGTGCCATTCTGGAGAACAGTTCATAAACGCTTAATTGCGATCGATCAAACGGTGGACGGTAGCCCAGGTCGTTAAGGCATGAAACTACAATGGGTTCAAATCAGACCCGAGACTGCTGATGAGCTCAAATAAGAGCGAAACTCGAGTCCAGTGTGCTTCCATTATGGACCATCGTGATCACCTTTGTGAATATTTCGAAGGCCATGCCCGTCGCTCGAGTAGTCACGATCATAAACAACGTATTCTCCACAAAACACTCCAACGTCTGTCCTGATGAGGTCAATGGAACCGTGGACGAATCTCGGGTAAATCACCACACAGAATGCCTACCGTTAAATCCGATTGGGTTTCGTGGTAGCCATGACAACAACAATTGGGTTTACATACTCGATGAAATTGTCATCGTACGGCGATCATCTCCTGGCACTGAGGCTAGAATGTAATTAATGTATTGTACCTCATCTTTGTACTCTTCACCTGCTACGTTTCCGTTACGGACACATCGCAAGAAGCTTAGCTGACGATGTCATCTAGCTTGATGACGAGATGTCCTGCTGCATGCTACAATGCCAGCTCAGCGAACACACAACCCACAATCGCTAGGTGTACCTTGTGCTTTATCATGATGATCGCTTTGACCAAATGTCGTGTGCTCTTGCATTATGGGAATCACTCACTCACTCACTCAGCCCTCTCCGTGCCGGGTGGCACATGAGGCGAAGACAACTTCACGCCAGTGGTTCCGGTCTGTCGCTGCTTCCGTTGCCGTCTGAACCGTGAATCCTTGTGCATGTAGTTCGCGTTCCAACGTTCTGCGCCAAGTTTCCTTGGGCCGTCCCCTTTTCGTTTACCTTGCGGACGCCAGTGAATGGCTACCTTCGTATGCGAACTGGGATCCATCCTGCATACATGACCAAGCCACGGATCTGTTGTCTTCGTTTCCGTAGCAACGTAGGTTTTACGGGATAGGGTTGCTAGCCCTAAGCCCAGCCCTCCTCCTTTCTCAGACGGGCTTGGGACCGTCCTTGGCGGAATCCAGGGAATCCAGGATGCGAATCCTAACGAAATAGACGACTGGACAATGAACGGGCGATGTGCTTCACGTTTAATTAGACCAAAACGATCTTTCAACTTAACAATTCCCAGGGTATGGGAATCATGATAGTACTCTACCTCGTGGTGGGCGGCAGATTATTGGCCTGGATGTAGGATTACTTGACTGGTAGTGTTATCAGGGTTAGAGTTGATGGGGCACTATCCAGTCCAGTAGAGGTTACAAAGGGCGTAACTCAAGGCTCAGTCTTGGGGCCAATACTCTTCCTCGTGTACGCGAAAGATATACCTGAAATCGTATGACATCAAACTCTGGACTAGCGTACGCACCATAGAGGATTTCCCATACTGCCTACCACTCAACATCCAAAAATGTAAAATGTTAAGCGTCGGCAAATCCTTCGAATTCACATAATCTCTGGGATCACAGCAACATTAATGTGTTACGGAAGAGAAAGACCTGGGTGTGAGAATTAGCAGTAATTTGAAGTCTTCACGGCAGTGTTCTGTGGTATGCACTGCTCAGAAGGATCTTCGATATTTTCACAAATCAGATACTCACACTGATAATTAACACGCTGTTCAAGGATGGTCCCCATGGTTACAAAAGGACATGACCTTGCTGCAACGCGTACACCACCGCGCTACAAAACTGGTTACCGGACTACATAACAAGCCATACGAGGAGCGGATTGCAACACTAAACCAAATTGACTTTTCGTACCGTCATCTCAGGGGTGACTTGGTCCTGCTGTTCAACATTCTGCATACAGTGTATCAACCACCTGAACACCTGTTTCATCGGCAAGAAGCACGTTAATTATTCCACACTTCAGATCGAATTGTCGAAGGTTTTTCTTTGCTGTCAGAGTTTGTTTTATACGGAACTCTCTGCCCCACATATCATTTGCGCAACAAGCCTGAACATGTTCAAGGCTGAACTTGACACGTAAATGTTGACCAAATCCAACCTCGCACCTGAATACACGTGCTGACTTTCCATATTGATAAAACATTTGTGTTGTTTTTATGCATTCCCTATATTTTTAATCTATGGTAAAGGTACTGTGTAAAGTATTTGCTTTTTGGACCATTAAAACTTTGAATTACTTTGACTTACCTACCTGATGAGTGCAAACAGCACAAAACCGGCCGCTTACAAGCTCATCATACTCCGAGTAATCTTTTTTTAGATAAAATTTTGAAAACATACTGTTTTCCGCCTAAAGGCGTCCTCCCAAACTCCTCCCAAACGGGCCCAGTCCACAGACAGTGAACCAAGGTGATAATACTGTGCACTGTGATTGGTCCACTTGGTCTCTGTTTGATTGGTCAATTTTTATTGGTCACGCTACAGGAGGTCGGCTTGACAAATGTCAGTTTTGCGATAGCGCGCACGCACGCACGCACGCACACACCCAATTACCGAAATTGTTTCTTCGTGCGTGCTGCGGGTGGTTCTACCACTATTTATTTGGTGCGATTTCGGCAACTCACACATTTCTAACCGATTAATTTTGTGGCTTGTCACCTCTTTGCGGCTTCAATTACCACACGGTGTGCCTTTTGTTTGTTTACCATTTCAAACAACTGCTCCTCCTGTTTTGGGTCCCAGTTAACGGACATTTACCCAAGTGCTTTGATTTTGACCGCATCCTCCACTTCGAATGTTACACACCCGTCTTGATCTCGTACTCCTAGCATGGGACTCCATCTCCATGGTGCCAGCATAACCACGCATCCGTCCGCATTTGAATCTCTCAATTTCACGAACATGGGATCCGCATACGGAACAAGCACTCCCGTCAACGAACCTGCTCAATCGAATGCGTTCGACCATTTGTTCAAATCCAACCGTCTCCATCATCCAGATGAGAACACCTCGTCCAATCGTTACCCGGCATGGCTACCGGCCATCATGAATCAAGAAGCGTTGCTCACACTTCTTCGACCATTGCTTTTCCCGCATGTGCAAAAAATTCCTGAGTTTGTGAGAAATTCAAAACTTGCCGATGATGGGGTGGTACGTGGTCCGGACACGAAGGGGTCTGATCCCACATTCGCTGGTGGATTGCAGGAACTCATTGCATCGGGACTAAAGAATACTGCAACTAGTAAGCTACTTTTATGGTCTTGTGATATTTTTCATGTATTCGGGCGAAGCCTCAGAAGGTGCCGTCCTCTGAGAACAAGAAGAAGTACTATAAATATGTATTTAATTTTTGTAACGCTTAGATATGCGAGTAGATACATTCCTAAGGATGCAGTCATGAGTTCGCTGAGTGGTTGTCCTCACATAGACCATCGAACATTTAGATCACCCACTCTTTTCTAGAAGACGCCCGCTCTTGCAAATTTTCAAATTTTGGTTAAAATACCACCCATGCAAACGCCAGGTGATAAATACGAGAATTCGAATGGCAAACTCATCTGTCTTCTCAGAGACCGACATGGCGCCAGAAGGATTTATGTAAGCTGAGCTACGCCGATCGAAAGAAGCCTTGGAGTAAGTGGAACACCTATGGGAATGTTTGTCGAGTATCTGTTCGTTCGAACGTTATCCGATCATCCGTTACGTGAAGAGCTTCAAGAGCTTCCTCTTCGCCTTGACCTGTCCACCGCATAGCCTATAGCCAGGAAGTTCTCTTTTGGAGATGCTGTGCACACACAAACAGCCAGATCCAGTAGGTTCGCACCCGTGATTGGCTAGCTTAATTACCAATATTGGCACTCAGACCATATTTGGGAGGGGACTCATTATCCCGCTTCCTAGGTTCTACTCGTTTCCATTTTACAAACTGGGATTATCTATACAAAATAACGAGGGGGTTGATTTGTCGCTTCGCACACCGGAAACGTTCTTCTGTTATCGCCAGTCAACTGGTTTATTCAGTGCAGTCAGATCTCACGAGCCCTGAATCTGTACTCGGCGTTACTTTGATTGCACTGCTTGTGTTCTTTGGGTAATTCCCCATGTGGCGGGCTGATTGAAGTTGCTTCCGATCTCGTTCATACACACTCACGGTCGAACAGCTTGTTGAATTCGCTGCGACCCGATGTTACACATTCGTTCGCTCATCTTCTCCTGTGCGGCGGAATTGGTATTTTTCGCACTCCTCGTACTGTTGGCTTCATCTGCTTTTTCGCTTATTTCCACTAAAAGATCCCTATCTGTGTTAGGCAGCAATCAAGTACAAGAAGCGGATATGGGGTTATAAATTTTATCATACTGAATTCACACTCTTTTTTGGGACGGTAAGTTGAACTTGCCGTCACTCTTGTCTGAAGTACACCACAAGAGGTTGCAGTCTCGCTCCCATTCTTGCCTTCCTAAACCCTTTCAACCTGCGTTCAGCCTGTTAAACTGTTGAAACCCTGGCATGCATCGAGAATGTGATTTCATATATACACGAATATTTTTGTACCATGTAAAATCGCACCTGATTTTTAAATGAAAATAAAACTAAGAAATCTTCCCGTTGATGCCATCTACGATGTTGATCAAATCGATTTTCGACAGAACTTCAATCGAATCATTGCGTCTTAGCTGCCAAAGGAAGAGTGCTGGTGGATCATAATAATAATAATAATAATCATCATCATCACCACAGCCATCATCATTATTATCATCATTATCACAGTCATCATTATCATGATAATCGTCATCATCATCATCATCATCATCATCATCATCATCATCATCATCAACAACAACAACAACAACAACAACAACAACAACAACAACATCATCATCATCATCATCAACATCATCATCATATTCTGCATCATAAAGCTTTGAACCCATGCATCGAAGTAAACTCTACATATTTACCCTATAAAACCGGTTGAAAACAATTTCTGCTCTATGTATTTTTACGTGATTCCTGAACTGATCAGTAGGCAAACAAATCACGTTTTACTACCCATGTTATTTGTAATTAGTATATTATTCTGTGGTTTTTGTAAAGCTATGTGCTTTTTAGACCATTAAATTGAATTGAATTGAATCATCATCATCCTCTTCGTCATTACCATCATCATCATCATCATCATCATCAGCGTCGTTGTATCATCAACGTCATCATCATTATCATTATCCACATCTTCACCATCATCATCATCATCACCACCATCAACATCAACTTCTTTTTCATAATCATCATCGTTGCATCATCATCATCATCACCGTCATCATCATCATCTTCTGCTTCTTCTTCTTCATCATTATCATCATCATCATCATCGTCATCATCATCATCACCATCATCATCATCACCACCACCACCATAATCATCATCATCACCGTCATCATCGTCTTCCTCATCAACATCATCAGCAGCAGCATCGTTGTATCATCACGATCATCATCACCATCATCTTCATCATAATAATAATCATAATCATCTTCACCATCATCACCACCATCATCATCACCATCATCATCTTCTTCTTCAACGTCTCCATCATCAGCATCCTTGTATCATCATCACCACCATCGTCATCACCGTCATCATCACCGTCATCATCATCATCATCATCATCACCACCACCACCACCACCATCATCATCATCATCATCATGAACCACATTATGCCGGTAGCAATGATCGAGTGTTTGACAACTTCCTTGCGATTTCCAATATCACTTACCATAACAAGCTTTCCTTTCCATAAAGATCAACCAAGTACTCCCAGAAGATGACACATTGACTATTATTACGACAACTTTCTCCGTAAGACTGATAGCTTCTTGATTACTATTAAAACAACTTTCTTCATAAAGGTGATTGACCCTTTTATTCTTGTTGGGTAACAACTCAGATTCTTTTAACACCCGCTTGGTGATAACATCTCTCTAAGTTAATTACCGACACAGGAGATCAGTTGGCTATGTTGACTTCAAATACAATTCGTGAACTGCGTGATCAGCTTTTTCGTCTTCTGCACATTGACAAGATCCTTGATTCAGAAAGGTTTAAATCATTACTGATGAGGACTGCCGCATGACTAGTGTGATTTGATCATTCCTACCTCAAAATGTGTCGCGGAAATCGCCTCGCTGTAGGATTCCCTCGACTATGACGTCCGGGAATCATACGGGACGCAAACTCTCCTCAGGTGTCAACCACAAACCTTATACACTTTATGTACTAAAGATCCGGCAGTCAGAGGCAGCACGACCAGGATCTGGATGAATTCGGTGTACCTAATCCAGTTCTAATACGGTCACATTTATCAATCCATCCTATTTTTAGAAGCATCATGCATGGATCTCCAAGTTGAATTTCTTTACCGCGAAGTAAGGCATCAACTTCACCCTTTGTCGCGAACTGGAAATTTGTTTATCACAAGGTGTTATTATTGTAAGTAAGATAGCCTGTGGCATAGCGTGTACAAACCGAGATAATTTCAGTTCTAGAGAAGACAGCGAAGGTGTGCGCCTCTGCGCTGAAGGTGAGCTCTACAACATCAATGAGATTCAATTGGTACACACACCGCTTGGAACGGAAACCTCTCAACAACAAATCTCTCAACATATCTCAATTCATTCCAAACGTATTCCTGTCTCCACAACTGAGATCCTCTGCGTCACCAAGACTGCTCTGAAGGATGACACCCATGTTCTGTTTCAATTTCCGTGTTGGTTTGGATCAAACCCGGCGCTTTATTTACGCGGGTTTCAGTTGTGGCACCAGCTCATGTTCTATCGTCTAAATTTGGTTTATGTTTATCGATCGCCACATGTACCGTCTATCAGTACATGAAAGTGAAGGTCATAGTGCATGTTCTAGCTTGAAGTGTTGTGACGTGGCTTACGAGGGTAACCTCTGCGGAATTTTCTATGTTGATAATTTGTTTTAATGCGTGAAAATAAACCTGGATGTTATCAACTCAACGCGCTGCGTTTGGTTCAAATAAGCGTACCTCTTAACCCACATTATTAACGGATTATTTTAGTTCATTTATTGAACATTCATTATCATCACTTTTCGATGACCTCATCGATCGTGATGCTGTCTTCTTCATCTTCATCATCATCCTCAGAGACAGTATTAAACCGGTAGTATGTAGCGAATGTTTAACAGACCACACGACCATGAAAAAGTAAAATCCTACGAATTCTATAGAAGAGTAAGCATAAACAAACTGGGAAGAGGTGCCTACACCTCGAATGGAACATGCATACAATCAAGTTTCGTAAACGAGTAAAGCGACATCAGCACGACAGCTTCTTTGTAGCGTTCACTGCCACATTTCAAGAAGATGTTTAATGCAACACCGCCACCGAACACGATTTCGACACATCCTAAAGCGTCACTAGCCACTGCGATTTCTATTCTCGAGAACCCCAGCACAGAAGACGGACTGCACTGACTTTTGAAAGGTTAGGGTCTTTAGTTGTCTGATCTGTGACGAGTTAACTGCCACGAGATATACGCCAATCGGGATGTGACGTCGCAAACAGAAGCCCTTTCGTAAGCCGGTGGTCCGGCATCCGTTAAACGTGACCCAACCAGCGTAACCTATGCAGGTTGATCTGCTTCTCTATATCAACATAACCGATCTAATTTCCGGAAGCGTCGTTGCGTACGCAACCGTAAAAGCTAAATCCCAAAATACGGCGGAGACAGCGAAATCTACTCCTTGCGTAAAGTCTTGTTCGTGATTATAATGACGATATTTTGATATTTCATGGTCATTTGCCGTTAGATTCATTAATCGAATCGCAAGCATCCACTACGGTATAGACGGCTGTGATTTGAAATTCTAATTTTCAGATCAATCCCGAGGTACAACACACATTTAATTGATAATTTCGTAAGCATGAATCTGCTGAAAGAGTCTTTGCAGGCAACATCATCGTCATCATCTTCGATCTAACGCATAGTATACTCCAGGATAAGAAAAAGTCATCTGACGACATACATCGTTGTATCAGACAGATGGTAATACCATATTCGTGGTTGACTTCACTGCACTGCAGTGCACTGACCAACTCAGAACTAAGGAATTTTATTGTATAAAAGCAATCAGGATGTTTGCCTCCTTCGGTCGATGTCGACCATGGATGTACATCACAATCGAACGAATTTTTGTTCCACAGCTTGTCGAATGACTAAACAGTCCGATTCGGGAGGAACAATCTCTCCCACAGAGCTGGCAACGATAGTCAGAACTCTGTTGTAGGGCGTCAGTTGCACGCCGGCAGCGTGATCTGCGTTCAGCAGCCACGAACTATATCTGCCCCTCCCCAGCTTGCAGATGACGCTTCACATAACGCCTCCAATGTGAGCGGGCAAAAGACAGTCGCTGCCAAGAGCTTACACATCTCTTTTGCACACGTATTTGTACCGCAATTGAGGTCCTCCCAACGGTCGAGTTTCCGATTACAACTCACCATATAGTAAATCTTTTGGAATACGGCCATCTTGCATTCTGTAGACATGACTCATTAACCTTAGACGGCACTGTCGTAGTAGGGTAAGCCTTGGTAATATTCCTACGGAAGGACATTGAACTCCTTGGCAGATTTATCATCGTGTGATCAAGCTGGTCTTATGTTATTCTAAAGTACAAAGACATCTTTACAAGGAATACGGCGTGACCTAATGTTTGTAGTTAAATGATGTCATCGTCCATTTGCTAAAATCTGAGGATTTTATTCAACGAATTGGGAAGAACTGGCTCTTGACCGCTCATATTGAAGGCAATGTGTAAAGCGTCGTCTGCAAGCTGGGGAGGAGCAGATACAGCTCTTGGCTGCTGAACGCAGATCACGCCGCCGGCGGGCAACTGACGCCGATCGCTGTGAGCGCTGCGGACTGAATCGGACTGTTTAATCATTCTAAAAGCTTGTGATGTTCAACATCAACCGAAGGAGGCCTATAACCGAGGCTTTTATTGAATATCCCAAAACAGGACGTATACCTGGTATCATGTGTAAGAAGGTTTCCTACGTGGGACCCTTGAATATCCTTTTCAACAGACCCATATCTTGAAACACGCGATAACTGAGCATCGTGAAGAACTACTTGCAGTTTCAACAGCAGTGTCGTGAGTTGTGTCCACATTGCAAGGAGGAATTTTTTTAAAATATCCATACAGTGAATACCGTGAGTTAGCCTAATCGATATCTGCATCGAAAAACGGGGTGCACCGCTCTTCATGTTACCTGAACAACAATCAGGTTGCAAGGTGTAAACAAAAAAGTAAGAAAGTGACTGTTTCCAGCTCTCATCCGGAAACCGACCTCAGAACCTGTCGTGGATATTCCTACTACTCCTTCGCCAACTTCCTGTGCAGCCTCATCTTGTTCTTACGCGGTAGACATGTCAAATGTAATTCGACCATGCTGTTTGCGTCCTGTGACATTCAGAGTGCTTCATGTCCGAATGTGGGTTATGAGACCGGTAGTCATGGCACCGTATTTAATCATTTGTTTGTCTAGAATGGAGGATGATCGTCTCTCTCTCTCGGGGCGTATACACACACACACACCGAGACGTGTTTGTTTGTAATCTGTCTGAAGTTTGGTCTGATCTCGTGCGCGCGCGCGCAATTTGACAGGGATTGTTTACGGTACACGTGTTTATCATAATAGCCAGGGTTTGGACGAACTGTTTCTTACGCTAAACCGGTGCCCCGTTCTCTTCTGTGTTTTCGTGTATGTTACGATGGAAAAACAAAATCCTTTGGTGCACCACAAGGAAAATACTTTCAGAGCGTAGAGAATAGGTTTGTTTGTTTCGAAACACCGTTGAACCTATTGATGAATGTGGATCAGAGATTCAGTCTGTTTTGATCTGTTTTTGGGAGGGTTTCCATCGATATCATGGTGTGCTAGGGTCCATTTAGCCTCACGTCTGGGTGTGTTAGGAAATTAAGGTTAAGCAATGTTTGCCAATGAGGACATTGTTCACCAGAGTTCGTACAACAAACCATGGCTCTGGGCCAAGCGCCTAAGGCTACTCCAAATGTCGTTAACAAGTTATGAACTTGTTAAATAAGGCTGGTACGACCAAGCTGTTCAACCACATGTAGATGGCCTGGAACATGTCCCAGCACGTACAAACCACACCACTTGAGGTTAGACACACTTCCCAAACGTGCTCCGTGATCCTCTGTTCTGAAATCCTTCCCTTTCACCATTTGTTGAGGTCAGAACACCGGTTATCCGAAAACCAGTTGCATCATTCAGGTTAGCACACGTGATACCGAGTTAACCGAAGGTCCAAGCGCTGCATAAATTTTAAAGTGATCGATAACTGCCCGTGTGTACACGTGATACATCGATTCGCCATATTGGTCCACTCTGGGTTCAAGTTATGTGAGTAGTATATCCTGATGAGGGCAAGAAGAAGGCATCCCGTTGTGGACGGACAAATGTACTGCCTTTTGATTTCAGGAGTCAGAAATGGTATGGAAGTAAAAGCAATCAGCTTGACAACCCACACGGGAGGAATAACATATAAACTTCCGAGAGTTAATAGGGATAGATACGTGTTGTTGGCCTCCTTCGGTCGATGTCGACCATCGATGTACATCACAATCGCATGAATGTTCATGTTCTACATCTTTTCGAATGACTAAACAGTCCGATTCTTGAGGAACAATCTTGCAAAAATAGTCCGAACTCGGTTGTAGGGCGTCAGTTGCACGCCGGTGGCGTGATCTGCGTTCAGCAGCCAAGAGCTGTATCTGGTCCTCCCCAGCTTACACACGACGCTTTACACAATGCCTCCAAAGTGAGCGGTCAAAAGCAAGTTCTTCCCAAATTGCCATGTCAATGCCAAGAGCTTTAATATCTCTTTTTCAGACGTTTTTGTACAGCAATTATGGCTTGTCCAATGGTCAATTCACCATAGAGATGATCGCTTGGATGGCGACAATTTTCCTTTCTGAGTACGACCTACAAAGCGTAGGCTGCGATGTCATAGTAGAGGGAACATGATCTGTAGACCAACTTTAAGAAGCATTTCATTATGTGTTACTTTGTCCATCCACGATGCTTCTTAATTGCAAAGCAATCAGCCTCCGTTCGTGTCTTGTGTGGATGGTAGTAACGTCGATATAGAGAAGCAGATCAACCTGCATAGGTTACACTGGTTGGGTCACGTTTTACGGATGCCGGACCACCGACTTCCGAAACAGATTCTTTTTGCGACGCCACATCCTGATTGGCGTAAATCTCGGGGTGGCCAAACCGTCACATGGCATAGGCAGCTAAAAATTCTTACTAGTAACCTTTCCAAAGTAGGCGCAGCGCGTCTTCCAGGCTGGTGTCCCCGCGATCATATATCGCAATGGTTAGTTACGCTTCAGGATATGTCCCGAAACCGTGTTCAATGGCGGTCTTGCACTAAGCATCTTCTTGGAGTGTTTGCATAACCTTGTATGTTGTCAAGCGGAGTGACGAGAAAAGCTTGTTATGATGCATGACAGTGAAAGCCGCAAGGAAGCTGCCGTGCTGATGTTGCTCTACTCGTTCACGAAAGTTGTTTGAATGCATGTTACATTCTAGGTGTAGGCATCTCATCCCAGTTTGTTTGTGCTTACTCTTCTATAGAAGCCGTAGCAATTTAAGTCTCACCCTTCCCCATCTTTTAGGATTTTACTTTTTCATGGTTGTATGGCTTTCGGTACGTGCTACCGGTGTATTGCTGTCTTTGATAATGATGACAGCATGCTTTATTATGGAATATATGGCAATAGTGTCCCGGCTAGGGGTTACACGACAATCGGACCTTGCGATCTTTACCTGGGGTAGTCCAGACGAGATCTTGTATGCCAAGCTAGTGGGCATGATACAGGGATTTTCCATGATGCAACGTTTTACATTGTCCGTGAGTAAATGGGTGAACAGCGGAGTACGATGCACCTACGGCACCATCCTCAAGTGGCCTAACCCGTTTCCAACAAACACTATGAACTTATACCTGATTTGATCCACTATGTCATTCACCTACACCAACAAGAGAACCGGTCTAAACTCACAGCTTTGATAGTTCCTTCCCCTCGTAACATGTATTCTTCTGGACAAGGTACTTCTCGCGCGACTCAACTGATGGTTCTCAAGCGAAGCATCACGAAACTAGTCCGCCTGCTCATTCCACTTAATCAATAACATTTGTGTCTGGTAAACATTGTTTTTTTTATTTTATTGTTTGGCGCAATCAACGGTCAATGAACTTCACTTGCTTGGTGCACTACAGTACACACACCGTTTGCTTTTGTTTACGAGTCATGTTTCACACAAGGTGAGCACACGTACCGACTGAACCGTACTCACAGTGCACGATGAGTAAGTGAGTGAGCAAATGGAGTGTACATCAATTGATTGAAATATGTTTGTTTTCATAATGCATGGAGAGATTACAGTGCAATCAGTTTGGGGTTAGGTTTCACTTCTGACACAATAGCTTCGTCAAACCAAGGGTGATAGTCAGGATAAGGTACATGACTTAGTAGCTGTCTACCCACAACCTCTGTAGCAGACGGGTTTGAAAGACAAAGCCGTCGCGAGAACGCAGTCGTCAGAAAACAACACTAGGGCCTCAACCAAAGTGTGGAGCCCGACGTGATTTAAATACGTAACCATCTGACTCCCGCTAGACAGCGAATAATAAGTCTAAGGTGTGTCACGTCTCGTAGGCATGACTGGGGTCAGTGGTCGAGTTGCCTAATACATTGTGTATACCCATTGATCTAACACAAGCGTACACTATCAAGGTCGGTTGACGTCAGACTAAGGATGTCAATAGAAACGGGGTTTTAGTTTACATTGCGTTCACCTAACCAATCTTGTTGTCTAAGATATACGGCCGAGATCAATATCAATGGAAGTCAAAGAATGACAAGGCTCTATGCGAAAATGTTCGAAATTTCAGCTTCAGACTAAGGTTGAAAAACAATTATTGTGAAATCAAGTAGCGCTTGTATACCACTATTGGATAAGGCTGGTACGACCACCTTGTTCAATTACATGTGTCTAAACACATGTTTAATGGGGTTAAAACCATAAACATGAACCAAAACATTCATTTGCATGCATTTCCAACTTACTGTCCCAAGACCTTTCGTTGAAGCCGACTCATCCTCCAGGAGGATTTAGTCGCATAAGGTAAACAAAGTAAGTAAAGTAAAACATGATGAGTGCAAACAGCACGAAACCGACCGTGAGTTGTGTGATGGAAATGCATGCAAATGAATATTTTGGTTCATGGTTATGGGTTTAACCCCATTAAACATGTCTTTGGACACATGAAATTGAACAGCTTGGTCGTAAGTTCCAAAGGTTGTCCTAGCCCAGGGCGGCAGTAGGGATAAGCTCCCACTGTTTGTAAAATGCTCCCATATGGCACGCGTCTCAAATAACCTCTGACAACCAAGTCCAGCTTCTGGCCTGCACGAGTGGCTCCCCGAGTCCGGCGGAACTGCTTCTATCAATAGGAGAAGGGGCGAAGGCGAGTGACTGGCGCCGGAAAACCAGTTTGCTTCGGGCAGATGAAGCTCGTTAGCCTGGGAGGGCATTTCATCTAAGGGAAGGAAAACCCTGATTTTAAACCTCCGCTGCATTGCCGGATACCCGATCGCGGGAAAGGCTTCGGGAGAAAACCCTGAGGAAAAACCTGGAACAGAGTCTGGTAGACCACCTCTTTCTGGCAACTCCCTGCTGCCTTGCAGGTCGCACTTGGTTGTGCAAAGGCTAGAGAAGCTGACTCGAACAAACGCCGAGTGGTGCTGGGGACGCCGCTTTGTACCCAAATCCCCAAGAACCTTCATTGAAGCCGACTCATCCTCCAGGAGGAGATAGTCGCACAAAAGTAAAAGTAAAGAACAGGTTGGTCGTACCATCCTTATCCATCAGTGGCATACAAGCGCATGCGGATCTTGATCTTACTGTCCCTACCTGATGAGTGCAAACAGCACGAAACCGGCCGTGGGTTACGTGATGGAAATGCATGCAAAGGAAATATTGTACAAATTACACATCAAAATATTCGCACAAAAAATGCACACCATAATTTTCAAATAAACTGTTCCCATTGGCAAAAGTATCGTGGAGCAAATGAGATAAGGGATCTCCGTTATGAAGACGTCCCGGAAGGCAGTATGATGTGTTTTGATCGAGTCTTTGATGAAGCTTGACTTTTAAGGAGATCGCCATGCAGTGGGTGAGAATGATCATTGAAGTTGGTATTTATAAGTCGCACACGATAAACCGGGTCGCCTTACCTGCTGTATACAGCAGGGCATTCTGACAGTATCTTGCCCACGTGCAGTCTCTGACTGTGCGCCGCTTTGTCTGGATCAGAGTTGTGCTTTCATACCATACCTCATAATCGATTAGACCGGTCGTGTAATCCGTGTACACACTAGCGGTCGTACACGCGAATGTTTCTCCGCTGCAGAAAAGGACGCCGGATTGGGGAGGTATCCTCCGCATCGACCCTGTTGTCAGCGTTCTCAGAAGCCTTTGTTCTCATTTCAACGACCCTCACATTATCAAGATCCATGCTGTGTTCAGAGCGTCTTCAGCTAGAACGGAATCCCGTATCAGTGATTGATATTCACTAGAATTGCAGAGTTGCTTTCCAATTCGTTTTCTGTGTTTGTTTATCCTAGTACAAAGTTCTCCAGATGATGTTTGCCCAGTATAAACACCCGGACAAACCTTGCAGATGATTTTGTAGATAATTCGTCGCAGAAACTTCGGGCTTCTCATCTTTGAGATGCATTAATGGGGAGTGTTGTCTCTTATTGTCGTTACTTGCATATTTGTGTAATTCAAGATTCTACGTATTGGTTCAGGCGTGTCTTTGACACGAGTTATAGAAACCGTTGCTCGTGAAACAACTTTTTCGCTCTTTGTGACGGCCATTTTACTCGATTCAATTGGTGTTTAATTAATCTCTTAGGGTAACAATGGTCTTTAATTCGGCGGTCACAGTTTTTGTGAGATCGTTTTTCATCGATAGCAACATTACACAAGTATTCAGCTTTGTTGGACAGCGATTCTTGCGCTTACTTAAATACCATTTTAGGTTTAATGACACTTAATCGTCCGACACTTAACCACCAGACATTTGATCCCCAGACATTTAACCCTCAAGTCACTTCATCCCCAGTCACTTAATCTTCAGTCAGTCAGTTTGATAACGTCTGAAAAATCCGCATATCTCAGCATACTTCTTCTTCTGTTTGATATGAACCCCATCACTTGCTTGAAGAACTGAGACCGTACGCTGTCGGCAATCCTTTTGCAAGTCGTTAAGAAATGTCCATATGGTGGGATTTTGGCAAGAAAAAAGTGACTGTAATCCATCATTCAACGGCACAATCATGAAGCGTAAATCATCGTCTGCCTCATTAGCTGCTTTCATCCCTAGTTCACTTATTTTTCGTTGCATGGTATGACATCTCGAGCAATTCAACGATACTCAACTAGGGAAAAATTGACGTTCTTATAATCAGATGTTATCAAACTGGAGATTAAGTGACTGAAGATTAAGTGACTGCAGATGAACTTGGGGGTTAAATGTCTGAGGATTAAGTGACCGGACACCCCATTTTAGGCTCACATTGATATGAGCCACACCATACATTTTTTAATTTGTTTTCTGTCAGTGTTGAGCTGTGCTGTCACAGTAGTTAACGCCGTTTCACTTCAAACTGAACACGTTTGGCGTCACCCAAACGTCTGGGATGCTTGTTTGTATGCGTGGGCAGGCGGCGCGCGCTTTTTGTGGTTGTCAACGCTGTCACATTTCGACTGCCGACTTTGCGTTTGTTCGCGCGTCGTCTGTGTCAATGTCATCAACGTTTTACCGCGGGGATTCCTCGCCGTTCGAACTCGACGATCGCTCAGTCGATGACGTCAAACTTTAGTTCCTGATAAGACATGCCATCAAAATGCGTCTCTATTCGCTTTGGTCCACCATTTGTGCCGGCCATTATTCTAAACATCCGTATCGACTCATCCACAGTTAGTTTTCTGAGAGGGTCCTACTGTCGTGCGATTTTCCAGTAAATAGATTCCATATAAAAGCTGTCTTAACGTGCCATCCAGAAGTGAGAGGGGTCGTAGAACATAACCAATCAAGCACAACTTCCATCGACCTAATAAGTTCCGTACGGATTCTTGATTCTTCGTTCTTGATGATCCCGTTGCATTATCGTCAAGCTTGCCATACAACAACAAAGAAATGCTCCCGTTGAACGAGGTAGCAGTGAGCCAAACATCGACCACAGCTTCCTCATGAAGTCGATTTCAATGTCTAATGACTTTATAGCACTCTAACCGTTCCCCTTTGTTTTTAGTTACCGATGCCTTTCAAGAACCGTTGCTCGTGCATGGCTTGGAGCAGTTACGCCATT